>JADGKA010000109.1:0-39786 GCA_027604605.1 Borealophlyctis nickersoniae | reverse complement strand
AGCGGTGGGAGTGGAGATGAAGGGGGGGCACCTGACAGCAGCGGCGTGTTACCCACGCCGCAGGAGATGTCCGCGAGCGTGGAGGATGGCAGCGGGACGTTGACGGATTTGAATCGTGGGGGTGGGTTGTGGACGTCGTCTTTTGCCATGTTGCGGGCTCGACATGCGAGGGCGGGGTCGATCTCGGGGATCAATGGGTCGAGGCCGGGGTCGATCTCTGGGATGAATTCGTCGGCAAAGTTGTCCCCGCTGAACCGCGGGGATTCGGCGGAGGATGCGGGGGTCAAGGGAGAGGATGAGATTGAGCCGGCGCCTGAGCCCCTCTATGTTGAAGATGAGGAGGATCCTATGGCTAGACCGAGACCGCTGGTCATTCGTTTTCCGGAGCGGCCTATAACTCCGGATACCCCTTCATGGATGATTATAGGTTCACCGAAACAATATCGATGCATGTCGCAGATCACTTTGAGAAGCGAAAGGCAGTTAGCTGCATCTGCTAGTGCAGCTGAGGAGGAGGGCGGTCCCTTTGCGACGCGGGAACACTCTGGAAGTTTTAGCAGCATGAGGAGCGGTAGTTTGAGGAGCGGTAGTGTGAGGGCCGGGAGTGTGAGGGCCGGGAGTGTGAGGAGCACGACCAGCGTGGGCGACGGTAGTATTAGAAAGAAAATATCCGGGCTAAGAAAAAAGGTTGCACGGATTTTGACAAGGAGGGCACAAAATACTGGACCCGCTTCCGTTCAATAAGACTCCTTTCCTATGCATCCAATTCCAAAGTGGATCGGAGAAAAAATGCAATGGTATCTTTTAAATGTATACATGATATGTTTGGTGTGATAAACCGCTTCCAGTGCTTGAAAGCGGTTGGCAAGATTGTTCGTATCTACAGGCGCGAAACCTCATTGGTCCCGCCGCCGGTACCGAGGACATCCAGGTGACCCATTTCCCATTCATCATCTTCGACATCCACCGACCCGCCAAGCTCCACGATGCGAGCCCGCAAAACTTCGGTCATTCTCTTCACTCTTTCCAGACGGATCTCAAATTCACGTTTCTCTTGGTTAGCCTTGTCCACGTCCTCCATGAGACGCTGGCGGAGCGCTGCATGTGTAGCCTCTGCCTTTTTTCTGACAAAGTTAAGGATGTCAACAGGGGAAAAGGCAAAGAATGCACCATGTCTTTTCGGCACACACCCTTCCTCTGCACGAATTTGGTCCTCCAACTCTGCTTTCTCCTTCTCATGAACTTCGGCGTTTTGCACCATCTTCAAAACAAATTTTGGTCAAAAGGATCTCAATCCATTTTTTCACGTGGCACCGTACCTGCTGATGCATGACGTTGTTTCCCAACTTGATCAGCCTGAAATTCTGAACGGCCTCCTTCGCGTCATTTATCAATTCGTCAAGGTCAAGATCAGTCTGCACAGCGGAGTCCGAGGTGTCTGGGGCATGGGTATTTTGGGGTTGGTTCTCGGTTTCTTTGAGGGACACGGCCTCCTCAAGCTGTATTGAACATTGAAACCTGTCAGCACATGTGGTTCAATCTCAGCTTTACAACGAATTTCACAAAACGTACCCTTTGATTTTCATTGAGAGTGTCTTCCAGAGCACTGCGGAGCTCTTCTGCTCTACTTTTCGTTTTTTCGAGTTCATCCCGGGTCCTGAGAAGTTCCATCTCCGTGGCCATAAGCTCCAAATGGAACTTCTCATCCTTTTCTGAAACGGAGTTTTCTTTTTGTTCAAGCA
This sequence comes from Borealophlyctis nickersoniae, assembly GCA_027604605.1. NCBI lineage: Eukaryota > Fungi > Chytridiomycota > Chytridiomycetes > Rhizophlyctidales > Borealophlyctidaceae > Borealophlyctis > Borealophlyctis nickersoniae. The sequence goes on along the minus strand of JADGKA010000109.1, from coordinate 38,044 downwards.
ACTTTTCATGCTCTCGGTTCTGTTCTTCGAACAAGTCGATGACTTCATAGCAGTCTTTCATCTCGCTCTGCAGGTTCTGCTTGTCCGTTGTGAGCGTTGCGACTTCTGACACGAGCTTCTGATTTTCTTCGGCAAGCTGCTTCCGTTCCGCCGCAACGGCCTCATGTTCCGCTTGCAATTGGCGAAGTTGGTATGCCATGGCTTGCTTTTCACCCTTGAGCTTGTCGCACACGTCGAGTAACGCCTTCATTTGGTCGGCGCTTTTACGCGAAAGTTCGAGCTCAAGGTCCTTTTTCGCTTCGTTACTTTCATGCAAGTCGCTTCTGGCCTGTCGGAGCAGCGAACGCAGACTCGCGACATCCTGGGCACAGCGCTTCACCTCAAGATCGAGTTTTGCTGATCGCCGACTCTCATTCGACAGTCTTTTTTCTAAGCACTCTATATCCTTTTTTCGTCCGAGAAGCTCGAACCGCAAACGAGCCAATGGACCCGCTTCCGGTGGGGGAGGCACAGGTGCCTGAGGAGGGACCATGCCTTCCACGGACTCGCCAAGCCGGCGACGTCTTGCTTTTTCAATGAAGAAGTCATACATGTCGAGCTCTTCACGAATTTTGCTGTGCGTAAGCAGTTCCGGGTCCAACTCTTCCTCCTGTGCAGAAATGATTCATCCACATCCAAAGTTAGACAATTATTTCAGACTTTTTCTGAGGAAGCCTGCATGGAGTATTACTTTTTCTTTTGGTGGACGTTCCATATGCGGAGATGAGATTTCCCTTTGGATTTTGGCACGCTTTGGATACACAGCAGTATTTGACTGTTCCGAGTCCTTGACGCGTCCAGGAAAAGTCAGTTTTCCTTAACCTCTTTTGCTTCCACGTTTCGTTTTCCTCACCTTGCATACGTCAGAGAGAGCCCGCTTCGGATTAGATGCAGGCTTCTTTACAATCTCAGCTGTTTTGTCTTTTTCGGTTCTCTGAGAGAAATACGTGAGGGGTGAGGTCGGTAAAACTAAAACAAAAGACACAAAAGTTCCCACCTTCGCCCGGGCAATGTTTGGGTTTGTCTTCTGCAGTGCGGCTGGTTTGGCAGCGCCTGGTTTCTTTGTGTTTTGAAGCTGCGAAGGAAATAGCGCGTTGTGGTGAGCTGGATCAGCTCGCGTCAGACGAACGGATGGACTTCTTTGCCTCACCTTCCATAATTTCAGTTGTTCTTCTCTTGTCAAACTCTTCTGCTGGTCACCCTGCGCGGACTTGGCAGACTTTACGTTCTCCTGGTCGATAAACACCGCGGAGGGCCCGGTTTGCAGTTTCTGATTGTTGGGATTCATGATACGACCGACGCGACTGTTTGAGGTGGGACTGACGGACTGTGTTTTCAGTGAGAGAGTGGGCGCTGGGGAGGCTCCTGGTTGATGGAAATGGCAAGTGCGAGTTGTAAACTGGTAAGTCGTATAGGTCGGTTGGGCTGACAAGCTTTTGGGAGTGGAGGATGGTTGGTGAAGATCGCGAAGCTTTTCTGGCTTTGGCCCGCAGGTTTCGGACGGACACTCTTTAAATTTACGACCGGATGGTGCTTATTGTATTACAACACATGTATCACATAACCCGGGTATCCAAATGGGAACCCACAATTGATAGGTAGTCGAACCAAGTTTCGACACCAATTATTCGTCTAGTGCAACGCCTTTATCGGCTGCCAGCAGCTACTAATTCCGACTCAAGCACCATAAAGAAACATCCCAAGATAAAGATGCTTGTGGATGGCAAGTTGACCACAAATCCCTGCTTCTCCGCCAGCATGTGGGGAATGTAAAGGGCTGTAAGAAAGGGACCGTACATTGCTTTGTTTAATATTTCAAATACGCGTTCCTCTGTAAGAACACTCAGTGTGAGAAAAATTATGTTACTTTTCTATTTCCGATGAAAGCCCAGATTCCCTCTCATGTCTTTCCGCCGAGACTCCCCAATCAGCGCTCTCCCTCGTCCTGAAGCAAAACGGAACACATAAACAATTGTCTCAAGAGTTATGGCGATGAGAACAAAGACCGACACGTACCATGGGTGCTTCCTCAGCCTGTGGCTGTGGAGCTCCACCTCCACCTTGCTTCTTCGATACACCAGAAACGATATCGTCGACTCTGAGCAACAAGCACGCGGACTCGACGGCAGTTTTAAGGGTTTGCGCCTTAACCGCATACGGTTCCCAAACTCCATACTCATGCATGTCCACAATTTTGCCGGATGTCCCGTCTATACCCCAGCTGGTGTTCCCGGTGGAGGAATGCTTAGCCTGCAATTGTAACTATGTTAACAACCCAATTCCATCAATGCGCGACCCTCTTGGACACTTACCCTCAGCTGCGTCAAGACCTTGATCGCATTTGCTCCGCAATTTTGTACCAAAGTACGGGGAATGACCTCCAAAGCTTCAGCAACCGCCCTGTAAGGCCACTGCTCAACTCCTGAAATGGTCTTCGCCTTCTCCCCCAATCTTACAGCCAACGCCATTTCTGTTGCCCCACCACCGGGGCAGAGTTTAGGCTCGAAAATCACATTCCGAGCGACGCACATAGCATCTTGCAAGTTGCGGTCAATTTCGTTCAGGACATCCTTGCTCGGACCACGAAGGAGGATGGTGCACGCTTTCGGGTTTTTGCATTGGACCAGGAATGTGAAGTATTCATCGCCGATTTTGCGAATTTCAAAGAGGCCACATTCCGCGCCAACGTCCGAGTCTTTGAGGTCTTCAACGCGATTGACGATAGTTGCGCCGGTCGCACGTGCAATGCGGTTGTTGTCGGTCTTCTTCACGCGGCGGATGGCAGTGATGTTTTCCTTCATGAGATAATGTTGTGCAAGATCTGTGATTGTCCCAAGACTTAGATTCCCCTTGGATAATAAGATGAACCCTAATGATACATACCGCTGACACCCTTTTCTGTGAAAACAAGATCTGGCTTAAGACGGATGATGTGATCACACATCTCCTTGACTTGCTGCTCCTCGATTTCCAGCAAACGAGCCCAATGCGACTCGTCGGTGACTTCGACATTGGTTTGGGATTCTCCCTTCTTGTATTCCAGGGGGCAATCAAGCAGCACGACGCGCGGATTCTCAATTCTGCGGCGCATCTTCGGGTGAGTAACATCCTTGTTCACCATGATACCATCCAGCACAGTTGACTCCTCAATCTCCCCCCCAGGAACCTGGGAAATCAGGTCGAATTAGTCCTATCCGCCCATGAACAATTGCCCACCCAGCCGAAAAAATACAAACAAACCTTTTCCACGCGAGCGTAGCGTTTGATGTCCACCTCCTTCTTCCCGTTGACCTCAATGCTAACAGTTTTGACAGCATCAAACGCCATTCCGCACATCAATTCGCTCCATTGCGATACCATCTTTGTCCCAATTGACGATTTGATCAAGCGCAACATCTCGTTACGATCAGTAATATCGACCGACACCGCTGCCTCGTTCATGAATGTCAACGCATCTTCCAGAGCGTGCTTGAACGCGGAGATGATGGTAATGGGGTGGATGTTACGCTCAAGGAAGGGGTATGCGGATGCCAGAACCTCTCCAGCTGGAAGTGTGCGAAAGAGTTTAGAATCACCCTGCACCGTACGGCATGATCATAATGCGATAACGGTAACACACCAAGAATGATGACACTCGTAGTTCCATCCCCAACTTCTTCATCTTGCGTCCGTGCAAGCTCAATCATTGATTTGGCAGCAGGGTGAGCAACCTCTACCTCTCTAAGGATGGCATTTCCGTCATTGGTCATCACAATGCCGCCCATAGGGTCCAACAGCATTTTCAACATTGCCCGAGGGCCCAAACATGTGCGAATAATATCCGCGATTGTCTGTCCACATCGGAATATAAATTGAGGGGTTAAGATGGAAAGATAATATGCAGGGGAGGCAAGGCGAAGCGCACCTTTGCGGCCTGAATATTTGAGAGCTGAGCTTTGCGTCCAGTTTCGCGCTCCGTGTTAGTATCTAAGCAAGGGAAACCACATAAACTTAAGCCATGCCCCCCTTAACTCCAGTCGCTGTTGGCTCAACCACGAACGTACTCATGACAATAACCGGTTGGTTCATCATCTTTGCGATTTGTTATGGGGGAAGGAGGGATCTAAAGTGAAGTCAGAACTAGTCTCGTGAACAAATTTTGGGTGCCGCCGGCAAATGCTGCAAGCAAGGTGGGCCCGAACCGTTTGCCGGGTATGTAAATGTGCCAACCGAAGCAGGCGACGAGGGTCAATGAATCTGAGGTACGGGCGAGATTGATTCTGCTGGGAAGATCTGCTGTCCTTTTGTCGAATGGTTTTCCAGTACCCGCTCCAAGCAAGCGCGAAATGAATTTACGCCTTAAGTACTGGTCCTTATTGTACTACACGACGTGTATCACAGAAAGCCTGGGTACCCAAATGGAACCGCACGCTCTTGGTGGCCTCCCGTTTGGACGTTGTCCCATTCAAACAAAACATAATCCAATGTCTTCCAACGCCCGACCTCGAAGCGGGCATGTGTCCCCAGAATACCAACCAGAGTACGAGCTAGCTCCAACTGGAACCTCCTTGAGACAACGCCCTTCCCAGGTGGCCGCACCCGACCGGGAAGGGGACGTCCCGTCGTCCGGCGCCGCGGGTTTGGGGCCGGTTAGAAAGAAGAAGGTTAAGAAAGGTGAAGGAGTGAAGCAGAGGGAGAGACGTAGGTCAAAGAAGGTTTTTGTGAGGTTGACAGTTACTGGCGTTGGTTTTTCAGAACGGCCGTGGAAACAGCAGCACTTGCCGCGATGGATGCCCGTTATGACCCCGCTGTGTGTTATCATCCCTCTCATTTTTATTGGAGTAGTGTTTATTCCGCTGGGTGGGTGGTTATACGCGGAGAATATACAGGTGAGGTACAGTTTGCGCCTCGATGTTCAAATGAGTTTATTGAACGATGAACGGAACTGAGGAAGGGAACGTCTCCTAGGTGTCAGAGGTAGCGTTCGACTACACAAACTGCGCATCCTCCGCCTCGGAGACTCTAGCCCCGCCCACAGTCTCCGGCTCTTCCATATCCTCCTGGGCCTTCAACCCCACAACCCACGTGTGCACCATCCGCTTCATCGTCCCGAACACACTCCCACCTCGCGTCTTCATGTACGTGCGCATAAGCAACATGTACCAAAACCACCGCCTGTACGTGAAATCCGAGAGCGCCGATCAATTGAAAGGCACGGTGTTTCGGAAGGCGAGCGATATTACGGGCGATTGCGGGTGGTTGCAGTATGCCAATTGTGATGTGGCGGCACAGAAAACGTGGACGGGAGGTGGGAGTCAGGCGGATAACAATCCTGATTGTATGACGGCTCCGGGAAGCAGAGCAGCCGTCATCAAGAATGCGGATGTCGATGCACAGTACTATCCGTGTGGTCTGGTAGCGAATTCTATGTTCACAGGTAAATTTACGGTTTTCGTCCATCCTAAACGGCATCCTTTTGATCCTGACATCACGCCTTTCCCCTCGTTCTGTATCAGATTCCATCACACCTCTAACGTGCATCAATTCTTCCACATCGACACCATGCCCGTCCACTCCCTACACGTTCAGCGAAAGTGGCATAGCTTGGGAAGAAGACGCGGGCCTTTATGAACTCACCGGGTGGATAAACGACACGACCCTCGCTAATGAAATCCCCAGAAAGCTGATACCACCACCGCAGTGGCGTAAAGCGTGGGCGTCGCAGTGGGGTACCGGCTACACTGCGGGCAATTTACCAGATTTCAAAAAGTGGGAGAGGTTCCAGGTGTGGATGCGGAAGGCGGGATTACCAACGTTTAGAAAGTTGTGGGGGAGGAATGATACAGCGGAATTGGGGGCTGGAGAGTGGCAGGTTTCAATTACTGATGGTGAGTTGTAGACCTCCCATATACCGTTGGTTCAGCCAAGAGCACTGTCGGTTTGGTTCGAGTAACGCATTTTGTTCCAAACTCCGTTTAGCTTATGACGTAGTTCGATTCGGAGGCACCAAGTCCTTAGTATTTTCCACCGTTGGACCGATGGGTGGACGAAACGAATTTCCTGGCATCGCGTTCCTTGTAACAGGATGCATATCAGTCGCTTTTGCGGCCTTTGTGTATTTTGTGCGCGTCAGGTAAGCAATCTGTCCTTTCAGTGTCTTTTGTTGCAAATGAAGCGAGATAGTGATGCAACTGCGGCATGATTTTTGTTTCTGCGACAGACCACTCGGGGATCACTCTTATTTGTCCTGGATGCAAAACGGGGCGAATGAATGATGGACATTGTCTTGTTCTGCCTGCCAATCGATTGTAGTTTTTGGGAGAATTAGAGATGGCGCATACGTTTTAATGTACACGTCTTCTTCCCTTTTTTTCGTTTTCGAAACGTTGTACGATATTATTTATGATGAATATGAGGGGGCGAAGGGTATTACCAATTTTCAACATGAATGGGCTGTTAACCTGCACCCAGAAGACTGCTTGCGCCTCTATCGACAGCATGGCAGACGCAACACACTGGATCAGCGTGGGAGTGATCACAGGGACACTTGATAATTGCTATTATTCCAATGATGCATTCTGCGTCCTATTGAGCTGAACAGTTGGAGTCTCTCTGTCTCACCCTCTAGATCCACCTAGTTTTGCAAATCCCACCGTCCTCTTATCTTCTAGATTGTTCCGCAACAAACTTGTGGACCTGAGGCTCGGTGCTGAACTAGTCACCACCTTCACAGGATAAAGAATGTGCACGTTCACTAATGCAAGTAGACTGGTACCACTTTTGCCGCATCTCTACATAGTATGTACATACCGCACCTCCTCCCTCGCTTAATCAACATGTTCACCTGATGCGTTCATGCCCTTTCTATCACAGCCGCCCCATCACTTTTGCACTTCTCAAACCACTCAGCACAGGGTCCGCCACCAGATCAATAATGGAATACGTTCGTCTCTATGCAGCCACGCATCTCCCATGCCCAGCACCTCCTTACTTCTAAACCAGCATAATCACGGACTGCATTCACTCCCTCTCCTTTTCCGCTACGCCGTCACTTTGCCGCTTCTCTACACAGCCAGCGCCTCATCCCACACCAAGTCGAAATAGTCCGGAGTGGTAACAGCAAACCAATTCAACCTCTTTCCTGGCCGCCACTTCCCGCAAGCGGGCGGCCCCTTCCGCGGATTCGATGCCGCACTCCGTAAAATACCAGTCCGGAGAGTGGTTCCAGCAACACCCGACCTTTTTCAACCGAGCGCCAGCGGTCTCCAAGACATGACGCATCCCTGCTTCCGTCATCCCGTTTGCCGACTTTCCGGCCCACCTTGCGTCCTATCTCCCGCTCCCGGCGTAATATCTGTCAAATTGCTGGCAGCGGCGGTGCGGAAGGTTTCCAGGTTCGGACAGCAGTCAAGTATAATCTGAAGGTGGCCCCATGGTTTAAGAAACCCCAACTCCATGGCGGAACCAAAGCAGCAACGTTGGCAGTCATAGTCCCTCAAGCTTGGGTAAGAGATGTTTGGAAACACGTAGGGCCCTGATCCTGTCCGAGTGACGCTCCACGACTCATTCGAATGAGTTGCCAACGTTGGCCGTGTACAGTATCAATGAAAACGACGGAAGAAAGAACTGGGGCGGGTGAAGACCATTTTCAAGCACTTCAAGCTCACGTAATCAGGTATCTTTCCCACGCTCCTTCTCACACTCAAAAGGACCAGCTCATCATCACCGTCATCTTTCCTTCCATCTCATTCAGGTCCTCCCCGCAGTGAGGGTGCCCAGGTTAGTGCATGTATCTTGGCACTCAGAACATGTGAGCCTTCTAACAGTTACGCTGTCGCGCGTTTGCACGCAAGCTTGAAGATGGCGTCGAGGGTAAGTCGGCCCGAACCACCCAAACGGTTTGACGCCATTGTAAAAGCCGTCCGCTGGTTCACAGACTTCCAACAAGCGTCCGACTCCTCCTACAACTACACCCGGGCCTACGCTTATGGACACAGATGCTACTACCACCCACAATAACAAGGGTACTGGCAACAACCGCGGTTCTCAGTGCCCCGTCAAGTGCCCCGTCGACGTCTGCAAGAGAACCTACCGAACGGCTCGTGACCTCGAGCAACACCTCAAGTCCGGTATCCATAACCGTCACAGGTGCCCCGTCTGCGTCTGCAAGAGAACCTTCCGGACTGCTCGTGACCTCGAGCAACACCGCAACTCCGGTATCCATGACGATCACCTTGGAGCCTGCGCCTTTTGCCAGCGAACTTTCCACACATTTTCTGGAGTGACCCAACACCTCGAAGATGGGAACTGTCTTACGCGCGCTCACGTCAAGCAATCTGAGAAACCCACAACCGCTCGTGACCTTGAGCAACACCTCGATTCCGGTATTCATAACGGTCACTCTGTCACCTGCGCTTGTGGCCAGCGAATTTTCCGCACACTTTCTGGTGTGACCTCTCACCTCGAAGATGGGAATTGTCTTGCTCTTGCGCGCGCTCAAGTCAAGCAATTGGAGAAACCCACGACCGCAACCCCCGCAAAGGTGAATCACCAAGTCCCTACCTGCCCTGACAAGATCGCCAGCGATCGAAAAGACTCGGTTCTGCACTCCTCAACCATCCTTGTGCTGCGGTTGGGGATAAATATGACTGTAGGAAAGGTATGGAAGACTGGAAGACCTTGCTATTTATGTCGAACTTTCCTTCGCATTGAGTGCTTGTATTCTCTTCCTTTCTGAGCAGCTAGCGGAGCTCGCTAAAGAGTATGGCGCGATTGAGTCGATTGAGATGGACCCTGCCGTTTCTCATTTTGCATGTGGGTGACTCGTTGTCAAACAGCGGGATCATAGAGTCCTGTTCACCTTTCATCTGTGCAACATCATTAATTTACAATTTGTACTACAAACGGTTCGCGCACATCGTTTTCAAATCCCCCGCTGCGGCCACTCGCGCGCAAAAAGCCATTGACGGTCTTGTAGTCGATGGTAGAAAGCTCGTCTGCGACAAAGTCCCCGACCGAGCTTACGTGAACATACCTCGCACCCTCCCTCGCACCCTCCCCGACCAAGCTTACGGCAACATACCCCCCACCCTTTCAGTGAGACCAGTAGCCTATGGGAACCCAACCACCTTCGTCTATTCAAGCTATGACACTCCGAGGAACGTTGCCTCAAAGTCGCAGTCTAGCAGGCGGAAGATTGTCATAAGTTTGCAAAAAGCAGTTCCTGCCGCCAAAGGGGTGAAAGAAGTTATCATTGACTTGGCCGGTGACGAAAATACGAGCAATGACCGCTCGGGTCGCGGCCCACCTCGCACCGCCCCGGCCGCCGAACACAGCACCGCGAGTGCCAGTCCTGCGAGGAGCAACCAAGACACTGACTTCACGAACACTGACTTCACGAGCACTGAGTTCACGAGCAGCAGCGACTCGATCTTCGCCGGTCGCTCTAAAGTGTCGCCTTCAGACAGGTCGCCAGTCTCACAAGGCGTCGAAGCGACACCGCTGGTGCCAGAGTTGCCAGGGAAAGCCTCGCCAACCTCTTCCATTGAGGCTCGGACGTTATCCAGCTCTTTGCCAATGCGAACGTCTCCAGTTGATGTACCCGAGGCCAGAACGCTTCCCGCACCGTGCTCTCCTCACAGTCCGCAACATTCGCCAAGTCGGGTGACTACAGAGACCATTACAACGGTAAAATCACCAGTGGGTCCATGAAGTCCACTGTCGCCATTTGCACAAGCGGAAGCCACCACAGCTGAAGTCGGAGGTATGTCACAAACTTCACCGAGCCTGGGGGTGTAACCAGCTAACTCGGCGTACAGGCCAAGAAAGAAGGGGTTCCCCCGCCGAACAAACATCACCCTGTGCAGAGGACGATAGGGCACAACGCGTCTGGAAAACGATCAAAGAAGAGTCTCCCCCCCCTCCTCAATCCCTCGTTGGGGCTTCAAGGTCTTCTCACGCGCGTGCTCTTCGCCCGATACTACCATCCGCTGCCGAACCCAACAATTCATCGACGTACAATTTTGACGCCCGATGTCTCATTGCTGACAGACCTGTTAGCTATGTCATAGATTTGGACGATTCGTCCGGTGACGAGAAGCCTGAAAAGGACATCCAACCAATTCCGCAATTGGAATCGGCCACGACGGCGGCTGCTCTTCCAAAGAGAGAAAAATTCCTTGAAGAACAAATGAAGGCACTTCAGGAACTCCCTGTCCCCGGAGATGCTGAGCTATCTTTGGCATCTGCACCCAAAACACCAAGGCGGACTAGATTGACAGTACTGCCCGACGACACCCCCGCTGACGCGACCATCGCTGGCCGCCTGAGGCAGACGCCAGCTCGAATGAACAGACGTGGCATGACGCCTGTCGCCGGTGGTGCTGATCACAATGCTGAAAACGACCTCCCGAGCAACAAATTGGAGTCCAGGCGAACTAGAAAGGTGGGAGCAGAGACATTTACCCCTCTGCGCCAACGTAACGAACCGGAGGTCGCTACCTCGCGTAAGAAGCCGACAAAAGCAGCTGCCAAGACGAAGAAACCCTCGACGCGATCCGTTCGATCGGAAACCCCTTTGCAAGATAAACCGAAGCATGAGCCAATGTCCCCGGATGATCGGGCGCCGGCAACCCCGAAGACTAAGTCGGCAAAGTCGCGAAAGGCGGAAGCCACACCGGCTCGCACGATTGTTACAAGGAGAATGGCGAAAACCCTGTCCGGCGAAGGGGATCCAGAGTAGCAAATAAGTAGTGTGTCATCGTCCGCAGCTAACAACCGCACGTCTAGGCAATAGAATCAACGTGTAGGGGCGGGGATGTGGCAGGAACAATCATTTGCGCCGTACTTGAGAAAATAGTGTAGGAATTTCAAGGGCAGTTAACTAGTTGGAGGCTCGAGGGCGGTTGATTGGTGTTGGTTTGTGTTTGCATGGATTTACCATAACCTGAAAAGTACCCAGAATTATATGTTCTAATTGAAATGTGCGGACTGCTGGAAGTTGGTGGAAAATATCATGATGAGTACAGTGACTACACGACGCGACGCCATGGTTGCAGGCCAAGACCCAATTAGTCAGCCACCCACGCCACAAGCGCCATCCCTGACACCCTTCGACCAGACTGGGAACCCCTGAGGGAACCTGTGTCCGCGCAATTGGAATTGGATTGCGAGTCGCTTCTTTTGTTCAACTACGCGACTTGCAGCTGGGTAAGGCTATCACTGCACTGTGTGTAGCAAGTTTCGCAGTACCAGAGTCAGCGGTATGGACGGCGTAAATAACGGTTTATGCCAACCTTCATTCGGACAGTGCAACGACACTACATAGCGTACTGTAAACAAACGACCCCTTGAGCAGCCTGGGGAAAAACAGGTGGTGTGTCGTGGAGCCAAATGCCCGCCGCCGGCTCTTTCACTAGTTGGGGGAAGGCACTGGCGGCTGCGTTTGGGTATGGCGACTCGGGAAGCTTGTCAGAAGCGAGACCTTTGTTGAGCAGAGACGAGGTACGCACCGGTTTAAACCATTTTTTGGGACGAGGTCTCTTGAAAGTAGAAGCTCCACCTGAGTGTGGCCATACCCCGTTCAGTAGTCATCAGTATCTCAATGTCTCTATCCTCGCCTTATCACAGCTCCTACCATCCCGCGCCCCACAACGAAAAATCACATCCGAAGGCACAACCATCGTAATCTGGCCCTCAACCCCCACCACCTTTTCCCAACCCTGCACCTTCTCCATCGACCTCCCATCCTCCCTCGACGACGCCCTCCCCGCACCCCTATACCGCTCCCACGTCGCCGAACTCAACGCCCTGCTGAGATCAGCACATTTACGCCGCAAAAGTCTCCACGTGTGGTTGACCCTCACGTTACTGATACTCCTCGGGTCTCTGGCGGGAGTGGGAATATGGTTGGCGGCGGGCAAGAAAATGTTTGGGCTTGCGGCGGCGTTGGGCGTGGTCTTTATGGCGGTGGTGGGCGCTCAACCGTTTTTGGCCGGGATGTGGTTTGCGGATTTGTTGGCTACTGTGGAGGTGAGTGGGTAAATTTGGGGTTGATGTTGCACCAGCCAAAGATTGAAGAACTGAGCTTGGGAACTCTTTTCAGTCCGAGATTGATCACATGGTCACCGAATGGAACGCTAGAGCACCCGCGCACATCCGGTTTCACATTGCTGGGGCAGGTAACCTGGCAGTGCACCCATCCTACGGTCTCGACGACGAGGAGGGACCATCAGAACCTGTACGTGTATCCCCGGTTTTTCCAATACCCTAGACTTATGATTCACTCCCTAAAAAAATACCCTCTCACAGGAACTGCACGTCATCGTCCTCGATCTCCCCTTGAGACGACAACAACAAGAACTTGCTGCACCGGGGGCAGAGGAAGTGCTGATAACACCAGAGGGGGATGGGATGATGATGGCCGTCAAGGTCATAAGAACGCCGTCAAATTTCGGGTCCTACTGATTGCGGGGGTTGTGGTGGCAATCAAGTTTTGCTTCATTCTTTTTTCATTTTTGTACAGTAATTTTTTACCTGTTGCACACACTTTCTTTGCGCTGGGGTTTTTTTGAAAATATAGAATGCTACCCATTTTGTGCCATGCATATCGTATCACAACGTATTATTGGCTACCACTAATTATTTATCCTCTTCTTATCCTTTTCTTAAATCGTTCAAACGCTTGCTCGTCTGGTGACATGGAACGGGTCAGAAGCAGAGCAAATGATAACGGGCAAGTCGCCGAGATGTATTTACCTGTCGCCATAGTCTTCTTATCAAACTTTTTCGTGTGTCCTGCCGTATGTGAGTGCCCACCATCTCCGCCAGCATCCCCTCCATCCCGAGTCGGCGATCCAGGACCGCGACGATTTTGCAGCTGAGCGCGATTGCCACTCCAAACTGACAAAGATAGTGTGGGTAAGTCGACGGCAATACGAAAAAAGATGGGAGAACAGGAAATCAAAGAACCCACATCTGTCCGCAGCCACCAGCACCGAATCCCTCCCCTCTGACCCTTTGCCCTCCAAGATCTTGCGTTTCGCGCGCTCGGTCTCTTCGATATTCTTTAGCTTGACCCTGTGGCAAAGTTAGCTGTCAGAAATAGGGCCTCATATATTTGATACGAGCGCCTAGAACGGCACTTACCCAATACCAAGATCCACTTCGGGAATAGCCGTTAACATGCTAGCGGAAAGCGTTACATTTCCTTCACTGACAACTTTCGTTTTAGTCTGTAAAAAGCACGGACGAAATGTCGATAAGTGACCAAAAAGAGGCCGTAACTTTCAAGGAAAGACTTGCAACGCCAACCTGCAAATTCTCAGGAATGGTATACAACTCGTCTCTCGGATCGGCGGGTGCCGAATTTGCCGGTTTGGCCTCTTCCTCCTCCTCCCCCCGCCCCTTCCGCTTCTTCAACTCCCGATCAATGTACTCCTGCATGAGCCGTTCGGTGTCCATTGCATTCGATTCAGTCGCAAAAGCGCTCGACCCGCCTGTTGTGTCCGCGCCAAACTGCCTGCAATGCCAAACATCGATCAGGATGGGATTCCCAGCATAGAAAGGAATGTCCGGCGCACGTACTTTCCCCGGATATCCTTCAAGTCAACCAGTCCCCCACCACTTTTCAGTTTCCACGGGTCGTCGTCCACTTCCTTCTCCACTTTCCGCTTCTTTTTGTCGCCACGGGATAGTTCCTGTACGTCGATGCCTGGGAGACGGCGACGGTATCGCCGTAGTTCAAGAGCTTCCTGAACGATCGAACTGAACCAAGTGTATTGCCATATGCGTCAATGATCTCTTGTCACCGAGCCAGCCAAAAGACCACAAATTTCACGCACCCACCTTACATCGTCGTCCCCCACCGGTGGAGTCCCGTCCCCAGCTCTTGGGGAAGCCTCACTTGTTACGTCTGGAGTAGCCGCACCGTTGTCTTCTTCTTCTGAGTCGACCTTCTTTCTATAATTGCGTTGTTTTGGCATTTTTGGGGGTTGGAAATGGTGGGAAGCGTGGGGAAGAGGTTTCGGAGCTTGCAAGGTCGGTTAATTAAGGCAAACCAATTTGTACTACCATCCGATGTCCGAAATGTCCGGAATGTCCGAAACGGTGGACGGTCTTTCCGTCTTCCGCTGATGATCAACCAACCATGAACGCCGACAGTAGAAAGAAGAAACGTCCCGCGGACCTGGCTTCCGTACGGGTACGTATGTCAATACTGCTTGGAGCCACGTAGGCCTGAGAGTCCAACTAGTTTTGTCTCAGTTCAAGCAGGCGCAAAAGAAGCGAGCGGCAGCATCAGCCGGCGCCAGCAAACCCGAACCCATCCCGTTAGCTGCCTCGATATCAGCTGCTGGACCTCAAAGTGCACCGAAAAGCACCACCAATACTCACCCTGGGCCCACTTCCGAAAGTGCAAAGTCTGGGAACACCCCGCCAGCGTTCCAGCCAAAATTATTCGGCCGATCCCCTCCCGCAGCGCCCACTGGTGGTGCACTTCCGAAACCTCTCGCGGAGGTGAACCCCTTTTCCACAAAGTCTTCAGATCCCCATGAGAAGCCGGGGCGTCAGCGGAATCCGTTTTCTCTATTGAAGACTCTATCAAATTCCCAATTTGCCTCTGATTCGCCAAGTGAAGAGTCCGATGTCAAGGTTGCTGAGTCATCCAGTGTGTGCCTAGCAGTGCCCGTTGACGATCCGGCCGTAGGGCCCGTATCGTCAAAAGCTGGAGAGCATGTCATCAATGCGTTACGGAAGGTGTGTTGATCAGGGTGAAAGGTGGTCCTGCTCATTAAAACGAGCCGATGCCGGTGTGTAAGTGGAGCCATCTGATGCTGTTTTACTTTTTACAGTCCTTTGCTACAAAGTCTTTCTCGTGCCCGTCAATCATGCTGCGAAACGACACTTCCACGTCGCTTGCGCTCGTGACCACAGATTTCCGCCAATGGAAGGATGTTCCCAGCGATGATGCTGAGAGTGAAAAGTCTGACGTAGAAGAGGAGAAACTATTCGACAGAATGTCGGACGCGGAAGAGGAGAAACTATTCGACAGAATGTCGGATACAGAAGATGGCGCGTTTCATCTTGCAAACGCGGAAACGGATGTTCCTTTTCAAAGTGATCTGAATCGCGCGACGACGCAAGGGTCGGGGAATGAACTTCATCGGGATAATGATTTGAAAACCGCAAATGCAGCTCGGAGAATCCGTCCCACGGCAGTGGAGAATCCTGGGGAATCGAAGCTCTTGAGAATTTTGCAAGGCAAAAACTCTGTGAGGCATGGGGCTTGGTTGCTTGTCACATTTAAAGAAGAAGTTGACACGACAAATGACAGGTCCAATTCAATTCCCAAATTGATGTTCCAAATTGGCTAAAAGCAGAACGGGGTTAGTAAACAAATTTTCTGCAAGAATGGAGATCCTGCCTCTCATTGACCGTCTGCGTCGCAGCAGCGAAGTCCAATGCTTTACCGGTAATTG
The DNA here is from genome assembly GCA_027604605.1 of Borealophlyctis nickersoniae. Taxonomy (NCBI): domain Eukaryota; kingdom Fungi; phylum Chytridiomycota; class Chytridiomycetes; order Rhizophlyctidales; family Borealophlyctidaceae; genus Borealophlyctis; species Borealophlyctis nickersoniae. The sequence goes on along the minus strand of JADGKA010000109.1, from coordinate 22,550 downwards.
TTGAAGTTGCCGTCCAGTTGGGGACGAATTCGTCATAACCGGGATATTCTGGTCAGACAACAGCGCAACCTACTGCTGGCGATGACTTCAATTCACCTACGGTAGTACCTTTTCGTACTGCGTCCAATCGGGGCAAAAAAATAACGACGCTTTGTTTTGTGGAAGGGTCAACCTGAACCTCCTTCTGACTGGACGATCAAAACTGAAGTCAGTGTCCTTTCGAATACGTCATTCAAATGGTGCTCGGAAGCGACTGCGGCAGATCATGCTGCCAGTCTAGCGTCGCACGCCCAGCAGCAAAGTTCAACAGGACAGTCACTGGTATGTCGCCATCCTGCGGTTACGGAAAATCCCGGCAAGCCTGTTCAACCTTTTCGGGCAGCACGCATTCCAACGATGTCTGTATCATTGGATTTACCCTCCGGCAAAGCCGCCACCGACTCACCTCGCATTCATGCCGAAGATACTGGGGAAGTTGGCTGACAATACCCCTCTTGAGGAACATGAGAAGGCGGAACTGAAACATTTTCTCAAAAGTGAAGAGGATTGGTGGGTTTTTTGATTTGAAAAGTTTTAAACCGAGTGAAAGGGACCAAACCATTGTGCAATCATAGGAAAAAGTCCTTCAAATCGCTTTATGATAGTTTACGCAATGCTCACTCCAAATACTTTTACTACATAAATGCCGAGTTTTCCATCGTATTTTTCGGGGACGACCAAAAGAATGGCCGAGAATGCGAGGCAATCATGTCACGATCTTCACCCGGTATAAGACAGCATCTTGAACATGAAGGTATGCCTATCGGTCAGTGTATTGAGGATCTGCTGCTGCTGGTCACTCATTTTTCCTGGCGCAGACGTGTCATTTGAGAAGATCGAGTCAAACCAAAAAAATCCTTTGCGGGGACTCGCCAGCCCTGGAGTTGAAGAGTCGGATAATTTGGATGGCGGCATCGAAGATACGGAAATGCGGGAGAAGGAGAGAGCACAGCCTCGCCTCAAGTAAGCCGATGTAGTGATGCTAGCTACGCAAGAACTGTCATTGATGAGTGTGATCAGAAAGGGCCTCCAGCAGTCGAGTTCGACGCCATTGCGGTTTTCTGGACGTCAGCGGGTACATGCCCTATTCAACTTCCTTCTGAGCTGGAAGGAACCCCGCATCGATCGGCGGCCGATGTTTCCGACTTTGTTATCACCCAAGCCGTTCTTGAATGCAGCCCTGAAACAAGCCGAGGTTGGACATTCAGGCTAAAAAACTTGGGATGGCTCGTTACTGAACGTCCACTGATTTTTAAACAGATTTTGAAAACGAAACCGGTCCGAAGAAACGCGGACGACGGGAGAGGAACCGGACAGACTATGGAAATTGTCTATACCCTCCAAATTTCTGGATACATTTTACCAACGAGTTTGAAAACTCTGCTCTCAGTGCTGAAACATTCGCAGTGCGACCGAGAACGTGCAGGGGAATATTCGGCAACGTTCAAAACCGATGAGAGAACCGTTGGTCTCAATGCGGGTGTGATAGATAGGGAAGGGTGCCCTAATGACAGGACGGTTGGAGAGGGCATCAGATCCTTGACTGTGAAGGGCGGCTTATTCAGATGGAAGTGATGTTATTTACAATTCACCGTTGGTAAAGTCAATAAATTATCTACTAGGATCCTGCGAACATTGGCATTTGTATGATTTATTTCACCACCACCATTTCATTCTTTCCCTTGTTGCCCGCGGGATTGTATCCTCCATCCCTTCTTCGGTTTCCACATTAGGAGGAGGCACCAGCACATCCAATTTGAACACGCCGACTACAGGCCTGTGGTCGGAACAGGTAACGTCTGGGCAACTGACGTATTTCTCTACTTGTACTCTCCCGTTATCTAGCTCTGGCGGGGTGGGCGGTATTGGCGTGGAGGCAGACCCGGATGTTCCCCGTTTCTTCGAACCCCTTGATTTCAACCGTCTGGCGTTATCCGACTTGTTTTCAACCGCGGTCGGTGAAGGTGACCCCTCGGGTTCTTCCACCGACAGCGGTTCAGCTGTGGTACGAATCTGAAGTGGTTCGCCAGTTTGTCCCTCCAAGAGAGGAGGGGGTTGTACAGGCCCTTCCTTGCCGTCCACCCATACCCTCGCCTTGCGGCACCGGTATAGAATCCGGTCCGTCCACGCTGGAATCCGCATCTTTATGCTCGTGTCGTAACCACTCGACACGACGCTGACTGTCGATGCCACGGTCGCGTCTAAAGCTGGATCGGCGACGGCGGGTAGTGATGTTTCTTCCGTTTGTATCACTGTGAGGGATAACGGGGAAGACGGGGGGTATGGTGTTGCGGGGGACGACGTGGATAGCAGTGATGGTGGCGAAAATGATGTTGGGGAGGAGGCGAGGGAGGAGGAGAGAAGTGTGGAGGATATGACGTCGAATTTGTAGGTTGGGCGGAACGTGATGGGGTGTTCTTCGAATCCGGTGAATGCTGCGTCTTTGGAGCGTTCGATGGAGAGTTGGTCGTTGTTGAGGAGGACCTGTGGGTGACGGGTGTTAATGGTGTTCGAGCGAATATTTGAGGGAAGATGTGACAACGGGAAGGTAATGATAGTCACCTCGATTCTTCCTCCTGCGAGGAGTGCGTCTACAATCGGTCGTGTGCCGTTGATGCGGTAGTTCAAGTCACCAAACCAGAATACGAAATCGAAACGGTCGACTGTTTCCCGATATTCTGCCAAAGTATCAATCATCAGGTGCCTAAGTTCATGTGAATTTTGGAACCGGTGGACTCTCAACGTACTTGCATCGCGTGCATGAAAACCAGGTAGCTTCAGTTCTTCATTGATGCGCTTGTAGTCGTTATTTCTTTCCGCAACTTTATCATGTCCGGCTGAGTGAAACGAACATACAGCTGTGTGAGCATCGTTCGGCCGTCCACTGTTTGGTGCCTAGCACATTGGTTTTACCTGTCAAATGACTGTTGACGAAAAGGATAGAGGTATCCTCGAATTTGGCCGCAATACCTATCCCGCCTTTGTTACCCAAAACTTGTCCAATCCCCGTGGCAACCCGATGCGAGTCGACTCCTGCAAATGTTGTTTATGTGGCCATCAGCACCAGAGTCGAAAATGAGGACAGAAAACCGCTGCCGTTTGTTGCAAAAATGTGTACCAACTTTTCACCGACAGTCGATACGGTTTCCATACAAACACCGCCAAATGAGTGCCCACCAACGTTTCCGTTCCAATGAGATCGTATTTATCGCCCAAATGCTCCAAAAGCAGTTTCTCCCACTCCACTTTGGATGGAAAGGCCATCGACTTTTGTATACTTGTGAGACATTCCTGGGTGCCGATTGCGATGAAATGGCATCCGTCGAATGGAGGGGTGCGTTCTGGGTGCGCTAGGTCGGACAGAAATGAGGAAAGGTCCGCAGTTGGCAGCTTTTGAACAACAGAAGTGAGGGGCTATGTCAGTGCGCAGTTTGATTCAATCCAAGACCGTGCCCGACGTTTTTTTTCGTACATACTCGCCCATTCATGTTCCATGTCACAATGTACACCCGCACATTCTGTTTCTCGGCGACTTGGAGGTGTATGTCCTCTTTGCTTTTGCCAAACGTTTCTCTCAAAAGTCTTTTGACGTCCGATAACGACTTGCTGAGGGTCGCGCGGAGAGTCCCTCCCGGCGTTTCTCGGTGAGATCTTGAATCGTGCAACAGAGACAGATGACTTCTTGATTCCCGCAGGTTGCTGACGCTCGGATGTTTGCGACCGAACGCTGATGAGGAGGCATCCGCAGGGGTTTCTAGCGGAGTGATGGCAATTGATGGGGCCGCCGGTGAGGCATGGACGGTATCAGGCAGACTCGAAACTGGCTGCTCCATAGGTGTACCGACAGGGGGAAGAGGCTGAGAGTTCAGCCAGGTGGGTTTTGCCGATAGTACAGGCGGTAGCGGATGGATTTCGAAAGAATCTGCTGGGGCGGGGGTATCCCTCTCATCCCGCTCGGCTCCGTCATCCTTCAAACATTCCGAAAGCCGCTTGCGCTTGCCTAAGCTTTCTGAACTAGATAAGTTCAAGTTGCTTCCGCTGGAAGATGATGACCAAAGCGGAGGAACTCGCACAGGTGGAAGGTCGATGCAGTAAGGACGAGGATTTTCTTCCAGCGGAACGCTTGGAAGGTTGGTTGGCGTTACAGCAGCCACGAGCATCTCCCCGGTTTCCACTACCCCGCTATCGCCTTGCAAAGGTCCGGTCTCAAGCTCGGCGACACCTAGGCTCACAGGTTCGGGATGAACAGAACCATGTTTAGACTTCCTCCTGTCCAATCCGAAGAATCGTTTTAATCTGCCCCACACCGACCGACCCCGCCCTTTGCGGTTGGGCTTGGCTTGAGACGTTTCTTGCGTGCTTTGAGGCCTATTATTATCTGTAGAACCAAGATCTGGTGCTGAAGTTGGTTCTGGGAGTGGTTCTGGGTATGTGCGTTCGTTATGCCTGCGGTAAAGGACGGCATTGACCAGGAAGCCCCGAAGACCCATTCTAGTTTTATACGGGGCGGATGCTGAATGTTGAGTGTCTCCATTGACGGGATGTGCGAGAGTTGCAGGCATCTGTGTATTGGGGTGTTGGGCAGGAACCGGCGTAAGAACGAATGAACTGGTTGCGTGGCAAGTGGGACGCAGAGGAACGCGAGCAGGAACGCGAGCAGGAACGCGATACCGGACGGCTACTGCTGCGCCATGTCCGAGCTGCGCTTGTCCTCGTCAGACTCAAAAATGTCCGATCACCCAATACCCCTATCCACTTCCTGCTCCCCTTTCTCCTCACCTTCTCTTATCAAGCATGTCAAAAAATCCTAATAAATCCCATCCAAATGGGACCCACACAGAATCACCGCATCCGGGCTGTTTTTCATTTCTATCCCACTTGTGTTCGCGCCGGCCGCCTCCCCGACTCGTCATATTGGTTTTGGGACTCGACGGCGCGGGGAAGTCCAGCCTTGTTCGTAGAATGAAAGGAGGTTAAAAAGGCTCAAATTTTAGTTTCTTTGGCTGCTGTGCTGGACAAATCGCTGAAACTCGACATAATCTTAGACCTCTCAACCGACCCACCTCGCCCCACCAACGGTTTCGCAACCGCCACAATTCAATACACCATTCCCAATCCCAATCCCGGGAGTCACAGAGTTTACCCTGAAGACCACTCACATCACACTGGGAAACGGAAAAAAGGTACTGGTCGGAAATTGACTGTGGTAATTTACGAGGTGGGCGGCGCAGCGGGTATCAGAGGGATTTGGAAAAACTACTTTGCAGAGGTATCTAGATATATGCCTATGTGTCCTTTCCAAATTTTGTTCGGTAGTCCTTTTCTGACCACTGAGTTTGTCTATTTCTCAGACCCACGCGTGTGTATATGTAGTCGACTCGACTTCATCGCCATCCCGCTTAGCGGAATCCGCCGCACTGTTCAAAAGCACCATGTGTCATGATAACATGAAGGGGAAACCTGTTCTCATGTAAGTTGAATGTGCATACGCGGTTCCTGTCCTTACTGTCGCTAATCCGTTCCCCCACAGACTAGCCAATAAACAAGATTTACCCGGCGCACTGGACAAAGCCGCGATATCAAGTGCTTTCAAGGAAGATGGAAACGATGGTGTGGGATGGCTAGGCGTCGAAGGGGTGTCTCTGAACGTGAGCGGGGAGCCCAGCCAGAACGAGAAGGGTGGTGGATCCCAATTGGCTGATCTGGAGCGGGGTGAGCGCTGATATTCATACCTATTGCACACTGGGATGTCCCAAGCTCCTCTGGATAACACTTTGCAACGTAGGAATGACAAATCTTCTTGTCACATTACTCGAGCAACTCCCGCAAATAGGACCGCGAGTGGACCGCGATGTTGCCGCTCAAACATTGCGATTGAATGCGGAGAAGGAGCAGAGGCAGGCGAGAATTGAAGAGTGGAAGAGAGCCGGACAATTTGGAGAAAGCGGAAAGCATGACAATAAACCGGCAAAAGAAGAAACGGCGTCACCATGATTGTAGAAATATGAACATACAGCACTCCGCATTAAAATGAATAATATGGTACAAAAAGTTTCAGAGATCATCAGCGATCACCCTGTTGCTCTCCTTTCCCCTCCTCATGACTATAGCCTCTTGCTACTCCATGCCTTCCCTCTTCCGCCTTCATCACTTCCGTGTCTCCAATGCGCCTTTCCAGTCCTCTGAATAATCGTTTCTCGTTCAAGAATTGGGATGCAGCGCTACTGGACACAAATTGTGATACGCTACTTTCTTGGTTGCGCAGAGCGAGCTGTCCGAGACCAGATTCTAAACCCTCATCAGCTGTGCTAGAGCTGCCCGGATCCCCCACAGAAACGTATCGTCGACTTTGTTTGTATCCGCCCGTAATAAGGGAGAAATGCGGTTCGTCGTCGTCCGAGTCCTGGGGTGCTTCATTTGCATAGTTGGTAGTCCTCCCCCCTGCGTTCGCCTCCGCTTCTAGGCGGGGCGCCAAAATGCTCAAATCGGTCTCGTAGCTTCCATCCCACTCAAGTCCTTTGACGATCGCAAGCTCAAGTTCGAATGGCGTAACTATTGGTCGGAGGAACTCCCGCGAATCTAGCAATGAATTTTCGGGACATGCGACAAGCACAAAACAGTCGATCTCTAGGAAATTTCCAAGCTTGGCTGGGTTAGGTTTGCCGACGGCGAGAAGGTAAGGCTTTTTGCCAGCAGTCCTGATCAGGCGCTTAAGATGCTCGATGACCGACAGATAGGAAACTGTTAAGAGAATGCTTGTCAGAACAGATCGGTCGAATCGCATTTGTCCATCGAGTATCCCGTGCATGCTCAGAGTAAGATTTTATGCATCAACTGACATGAGTCAATCAGACGGCTATTCCTATCATTTATCTGTAACTCATCATCGCTATAGCCCGGCCCACACTTTCATCGTTCTCGCAAACTCACCTACTCCCAGAGTCCCCACAACGATGCCGATGACGTCCGCGTCTTTGGCTCGTTGAAGCATGTAATAACGTCGCATAAGGAGTCGGTTTACCTTGGGAGTCTCCTCCCGACTTTCGCCGGTTGCTGGGTCATAGCGGAAGACCTGCAGAGATTTGCGATCAGGTCGAGACATAATGGAGAGCTTGAAATACACCCAACTCTCACCTTGCACTTGCTGTGCGTTAACAAAATGTTCGTCAAGGTGAGAGACTCCGGTCCGATGTAAAAAATGCTGCAATCCGAAAGTTGCCATTTCGATGGAATCGTAAATCGACGCCCGCCCCGCGGCGGCGGATCGTTCGAGAACGGACGCGTAACCGGCGGTGACGTTGACTTTCCAGCACAGCATGAACCGGCTTCGCATGTCCGGCCGTTGGCTGCATCAGAGCAACAAGACTCTGCACAGTCGTTGGAGGACTGTGCCGCAACATCTGACTTGCCAGCACAGCATGAACCGGCTTCACAAGCCCGGCCGTCGGCTGCATCAGAGCAACAGGACTCTGCACAGTCGACGGAGGAATTTGCCGCAACATCCGCCGCGGCGTGTGCTGTATAATCCATATCGATATACGATGGAATCAACCCCGTATATCCCAGTTCTTCCAGTTCTTTGAGCAGGGTATCTGAAGAGAAGCGAAGTGAGCTTCACCATGATAGAGAGTCAAACTGATTGGGACTTACCGGCAACGTGCGAGTAATTGACATCATACATCAAAATGATAGGTTGAGATCGGTCGCCCGCGAAGAACTCCTCAAATTTTGGACTGCACTGTTTGGCGTCGACATGTCCCTTTCGGAAAACATACAAAACCGGGAGGCGTGAAGTACTGCATACGACACGGTGAGACTTTCATGCACTTTCAAATGTTGTTGCAATGGCGGAAATACTTACGGACTTAAACATGCTCTGCCATAGTGGACGACAAGATCCGCGTTTACATGTTCTGCGGCCACTTCATCCACGCAGCAGCTACGCACGAAACCCGGAGTAAATTACGCTGTCGGATTTCCAAATTCTTCCAAGCAGCCGGGAATGTTACCTTCCGAACGTGGTATCGGCGAGAATGAAGAGTTCTGCGGTTGTTCGTTCTTGCAACGTGAAATACACTTCTGCAGAATCGGGAAGAAGCTCGTCAGGGAACTGCAGAGCCACCTTTGACAGAATAAGACCGCTGCAAAGGTTGGCGCCAAGTCACATCGAAACAGGTTTTCGGGCCTGAGTTCGGACTAGGTACCTTTGAATAGCCGCCCTTTGAAATGTACTGAGCAGTACGCTCGATGTCATACTCGACCAGGAGGGAGGAAGATGACTCAGATAATATCGGATCAGCGTGGAGCTCCAGAGAGCGTTCTAACACGCTGCGGCCGTCGTCAGCAAAGGTTGTGGGACCAGTCATGGAAGTCATCGTGGCCGATTGAGGTGATGGGAAGATGGATCAGGTGGATCACCAAGCTCCACACTTCTAGTCTGCCCCAAAAAATAATTCAAAAGGCGCCAACCAATCAGACGAGGCGGCGCAGCGGGATAACTGCGCAACGAGCACAATAATGCTTTGCTCAAAGCTGCTCAACTCTCCACATCCATTCTCAATCAGCGTGCCCAATAAACTCCACAAATGGTCATGGACATCGACGTCGAAGAGCTGTTGGAAGCGCCTTTCAGGAAAACGGTATGGGGTGCAGGAGGTGTGATCTCTCCTTTCCCAGTCAAGGCGTCTGATTGTATCTTGCTCCAGGAGCCAAATATCTCCGTTTCTCCTCAACCTTCGACCGCCCGTACGTCGGAAACGGCCGTTGGAGTTGACGAAAATGGAAAGCCGCCTAGCGAGAAGGACTCCAGGCGCGAGCGTGACAAGGACAGTCGCCGGGACCGCGAGAGCCGCCGGGATCGGGACAGGGGCGACAAGGAGCGGGAAAGGCGCCATCGCACCCGTTCTCGGTCGGGGGAAAGGGACAAACGCCATAAGCGGAGCCGCCGCGATAGGACTCGGTCAAGGTCAAGATCCCCTTCACCGAGGTCAAGCCGTCATAGGTACGTCGGCTGATTAAAATCAATCGATTTTGGAAGTTACGACTGACAAGTTTTTGCGCACATGGTGCAGGTATAGGTCGAGGTCTCGTTCTCCCCGATCATCGCGGCCCCGGTACGAAAGATCCAGATCGCGGGACAGAAGGAGGTCCGGATCTATGTCGAGACGGGGTCCAAGGAGAGACAGGTCAGTTGGTACCCCGAGGGTAATTGTTGTTTGCCTTCCATACGTAAGAAGCTCACGTGCCATTTTAGCCATCGGGCATCGTCTCCGATTTTGAGTGACTGGGAACGAGACAAGCGAACCGTCTTTGTAGCTCAATTAGCTGCCCGTTGCACGACGGCCGACCTTGAAGAGTTCTTTACAGCTGCCGGAAAAGTACGCGAGGCCAGATTGATAACGGATCGTCACTCTCGCAGGCACAAGGGGTATGTTCCGGAGGGATCGTGATCACGGAAAGTTAAACATGTGTTAAATCATTTCGTCAACCAGTGTCGGGTACGTTGAGTTCTATGAAGAGGAGACTGTCAAAAAGGCATTAGAGATGAAAGGACAAATTCTCCTTGGTATTCCGATCGATGTTCAGCTAACGGAAAGCGAAAAGAATCGTCTCGCAGCCGAGGCCGCCGAGGGCTTGTAAGTGTTTACCAGCTGCCTTCCTTTCTCAGTGCAAACTAATCCAATTTACGATACTTCTCTCCAGGAGGCTTAAATCGGAGATGTCTTACAACCGACTTTATGTGGGCTCTCTGCATTTCAATATTACCGAGGAAGATTTGAAGGCCGTTTTCGAGCCCTTTGGGCCCATTGAATTTGTCGATCTTCACAAGGATCCCGAGACGGGGCGTTCTAGGGGCTTTGCTTTCATTCAGTGCGTTATTACTTGTCTGAAGTGGCAGATGTTTCTGGCTGACAGACTGGCCTAATTTGTAAATTGTTTCCTAGATATGAGCGACCTGAGGACGCAAAGATCGCCCTCGACAAGATGAACGGATTCGAGATCATGGGTCGCAGTGTAGGTTTTTTGACACAGGACGTGGGCTTTGTGTCGTGGACCTTATACTGAACGCGGCGTCTCATACAGATCCGTGTTGGTCATATCACGGACAAGGCGCTCCCAGGAGGACTTTCCGCTTTCAACCTGGATGAAAGCGACGCAGCAGGTTTCACTTTGAATTCGTTTTCCAGGGCTGAACTCATGGCGAAACTGGCTCGCGACGATATGCCTGGACTGGGACGGTATGATCAATCCGCTTTTTTTGGACGATGATTCCATTACTGACGCGGTCTTCAATGTTTGCAGTAAACCAGCGGCTCCCGTTATCATGCCCACGCGCTGCATCTTGTTGAAAAACATGTTCGGTCCTGAGGAGTAAGTGAAGGTTTTGTCGGGTGTAGATGTCGGAGAGCACGAGCTGACGATGTTTGCGCTTTCAGCATGACTGAAGAGAATTGGGACAAGGAACTTGAGGAAGATGTGCAAAGCGAGTGTTCAAAGTATGGGAAAGTTGTCCATATTGCGGTTGAGAAAGACACGGAGGTTAGCTTGATTCTTGCGTGCCGTTACTGAACAATCAACGCTAAACCTTGCTCGAATTTTGTGCTGGCAGGGACACATTTATATGAAGTACAACAGCATTCCAGAGGCTTCAGCTGCACTGCAAGGGCTGAATGGACGTTTCTTTGGCGGTAAACAGGTTAGCATATCATCGATTAATTTTTTTTGAGCTCATGTTTCGTGCCATGGCTGACTCAGAATTCTGCCATTCTTGATCTCAGATTGAAGCGGCATACGTCGTCGAAGCCATTTACAATGCACGTCACCCAACGGCGACCTACGTGTGATTCACGTATTTCAAGGATAAGAGGATCCTGGGGAACTTATTTGACGTTGTTTGAGGCTCGCGGGTTGTTGGAAGAGGAATGTTGCTTGCCTGACGTTCGATCCTGAAAAAGATTTGCGATTTTTCCTAGGTGGTCCAGGGTCTGTTTTAGTGGTGCGGACTTAAATTGGTGAAAAGTCACATTGTCTGCGAGCATGTATGTGGAAGTATGTGTTCTTTGCATGCGACGAGAGCAACTGCCTTCTACAATCTTTAGGAAGCTCCAATTGAGCGTGGGCGATTTAAAGGGCAAAAGATGCGGTAACAGGAGCTGGTGCTTCCCTGATATCTCGGTTGTTCTAACTTCTTCTCCGCAGGGATCAGAAGGGCTTTTATTTTGACCATATAGGTTGCGGCCTTTTCCACACATGATGCTTTGCCACACCCAATGCGCCCGCCTTTCACGGCCAATTTCATGAAATATTGATGTAGGGAAGACTCTATAGGAGTGAAGGTATTCTTCCATCTTATGGTGGACGCAGTGTACAAACATCAGTCAGATTTGGGGCCCACAGCGAAGACGGCACTTTGACATACCATAGGTAGCCAGGTTGACTCCTCCAAATTGTGTTTCTCGTCAAGTAGCCAGAAACTTGGTATGTCTTCGTCGGGTTTCGGTGTCCGGTGCCACCCAGCCCTGTTTCTATGATGCGTCCCGGCAATTACTCCTGCTGTTCCATATCCTCCAGGAGCCCACATATGCAAGGCGGCAGGTGGCGACGTTTGCTAGGAGAATAATCAGGACATTTGTATAAATTTGCAGTTCCTTTTTTTTTTTTATCAAACAGAGCAAATACTTTGTCTTGGGTACCGGGTGGATACCCTAGTCGGAACAGAGCTGCTTTGTCTGAAAAGTCGGATAACCCATCTTTTCCAATGTGAACTTGTGAAGCAAAGTTCCAAGGAGGAAGTGAAACAAAGCCAAAACGTCAAAATTCTTTTTTAAACAGATAATATTTATTATGAAAAAATTTACATAAAATGTCCCAATTTGACCGGGTGCTAGCCAGATCCACCTCTGGAAGGAGGTGGATCTGTTGCCCAGGGAGTGCCACGAGGAGGCCCCCGGTCTTCACTCCCCGCCTGCAAAGCAAAAGGGTCGTGAAGAGAGGTAACGACAGGAACAACAGCGCAGATAGCCCAGGGCCTTACCTGTTGAATCCTGAAGAATTCACATCCAGAACCTGTCTGGGATCGGCATGCCATCTAAGAACGAAATGACATGTAGATCAGATTCGGAATGGACAAAAAAGCAAGTGGATTTGGCACGTACCGGAGGATGGCAGAGCAAGGGGCGGGAAGCACCACACAGACTCCCATGTTTCACCTCGAGTACCGGGCGGCTTTCGTGAACGAGGCCCCAGCTCCAGCACGACCTTTCCTCCATTAGAGGTGACGTTGACTCGGCATACAAAACCTACTCAGGGCCACCCATATGTATGCAAAGCTGGGAGTCTTGAGTGGGACGGGGGAAGAAAGAGATGGCGGGGGAGTGTGCGATATTGCCGGCGCGAGAATCGACAATAGGAGAATATGGGGTGTACGTAAGCCCAACCAGCCACATTGGAGATCAAGGTCCCACTGGGGTCCCGCGTCCCGACCCCTAATGTGATGTGACTGCACTTTATGGAAATGAGTCCTTTCGGCCAACTTTCCGAGTGGGAAACAATTCCCAGCGCCGTCCTACACCGCAACGTTCTGTCCGCAACGGCGCCCCATTTGGCGGAGTGGTCCGGCGGAAAATCTGTCGACATTGATGGTTCTAAACTGCGAGGGAGTTATATCAAAGAAACTTGGAAAAAATAAGAAATGGACTCAAATGGATAATCATCGGACGGGGCTGCCATGCTATTGAGGTCCAGCCACGAGGGTGTCCACAAGAGCTGCGCCGGGGTCGTGAATAGATTCCACTACTACCTTGAGCTCCCGCCGCCGAAGCCAGCTGTGGTCTGATTAGACTTCCTTTCCAAGGAAATCCGCTACTCACGATGTAGCTGCAGACATCAAACGATACTCAGAGATATTCAAACGATCCCGGACCCGAGCATTACAGAAATTATTAACCACCATACCGACGGATTTGAGTTTTTCCCCAGACAGGACATGTCAAAAGTGAAGCTGTATCTTCTCCCTTTTATAACCTGCTGTGATTTGCAGGACACACAATGGTCAATACGGAAGTAGGTTTGAAGGCTCTCGATGCGCTAGCAAAGGGAGGAGGCGGAAGGCCAGAAGGGGAAGAAAGTGGGTATCCCCCGCTCCAAACGCCATTCCAAGGCTGCAAATCCCCAGCGCCATAATAATGCGACCATAAAATTTGAACTATCATGCAGTAAGTTAAGACACATGTGACATTATTAATACTTCCCCTTGTCCCCTGTACGTTTTGACCGACGTTCAAAGAATGAGCGGTGTGCCGGCAAGTCAAGAAACATGCACTGATTAATACGTACCATCGGAGTCCCCTCCTCCGCTGCCACCTTCGTCATCTTCATCGGAATAATTGAAAACACAGTTGTTATCTCACTCTTTCATCTCCTCACCATACTTTTCTTCCAACGGTGCATCTTCGTCATCTTTTTCATCACCCTCCTACAAATCCGCCAGCGTAAGCAAGAACCAAGGCACCATCAAAACAGAAGAACCAACATCGCGCAGCATAACACGAGCAGGAAGCTGATCAACATAGAGCTTCTGTAGTATTGGCAATTGACTGCTCCGCTCCGCTTGTCCCAACTCCCTGTTCCGTCCCAATCCCCTTCCCAACCCCCGACCGAACAGTCCCCTCGCATTCTGACGATTGTTTCATTCGCCCTCCAACCTTGGCAGCAAGAGACATGGACAGTATGCTCTCTTGGACGTTGAGCCGTGACTCGGTTATCGCCAGTCCCTTCGCCACGTACATCGACATCATAAAAGTGGCCGTTTGCACGCCTGGCCCAAAATGGGCTAAAATATACAGGATGCTTTGTGTGGGCCCTTCGTTCAGCGCATTTTGCCACGAGAGGATTATGACGAGGGTAACGGACTCTGTAGCGAGGATTGCCGTGACCCAAACTCCCATGCGGTAGTAGATGTCGTTGGTGTTCCCGCCCGGAGTCTGTTGATTTCGTTGGAAGAGGATATTGAGCAGTGTGGTCGCAACATTGCTACGTTGGGTTGGGCGGGTTGATCCTTTAGGTACGGTGGCCGCAGCGGAGAGCTCCCCCTTGATTCTGAGGATGTGTCTCAAAAGCTGGAGAACATGCGTGGAAAGGCACTATTTGAGTTCATGGGGATCCACATGACGGCAGTGGTGCAGTTGCTAGTTCAAGCTGAATCATGATCATCATACCCTCAAAGAGAACAGGTTATCGACCACACACAAGAAGGCGACCCGCGCAGCGTAGGACACCCGTATTATTCGCAAGAGAAGTGCATTATCATCGATCAAGGCGTATATGGAGCCGACAGAAGGGAGGAACACGAAAAATGCTGATAGTACAATCAGCGATGACTCCGATCCCTTGGGAACATCCAATATATGCCTTGTCGACCGTAAGCGGCGTAATACGAGGAAAAAGTACAAACAAAAGGACAAGGAGCCGGGGATGTCCTTCACCGTTCGCCACCAATCTCGCTGTTCTATCGCGTGTTGGAGGGCCTCGGGCGGAAAAGACGGATCAAGATGACCATCCCACCAAATCTGAAACCAGTAGGAATAACCGACCATGGGTAATGTCTGGAGGAGTACGCAGATGCTGACGGCAAGGATGATGGCGTTCGTGGTGGTTCGACTTTTAAAAAGGACGACCGTCGCGCATATCACGAGTGGTATCGAACTGGCCGCCACGAATGAAGCAAGAAGAACCAATTTCTTGTTCATCGTGTTTCTTTTGTTGGCCGGGTGTAAGGGTGTAAGTTAGGGTGTCTGAGGCAGGAAGAGGATAATTGCTCGCGTTTTGATTGGTCAGCCGACTGTCATTGGATATCAGTAAACAAACACATAACTCAGTTTTTGTTGCGTAGGTGAGGTGAATCCTTGAAAATTAACAAAAAGAACAGCTCAAGGGTTGCCGTCTCCAAAAGGTCCCTTGGTCTGGTAGTCACGCAACATATGTTTGATTAAATATATCTATATACCTCGCAAAAGCAGACGTGGCAAACCCGCATTTACAAGCAACGACTTACGACAGAATCGCATCCTACCGAACGTCAAAAATCGGTTTCAACGTCGATTCTCAGTGCTAAGCAACTTCTTAACCAGGCATCAGCATCAACCAGGGATTGGCTTCCGAGCTGGTAATCTGACGTACGCAGCGCGTTTTATGAAAACGAGCGCAAATCCCATCAATACCCCACAATTACACCGTGTTGCGTTTCCGTCCCCAAAACTTCTCCAAGCCCAGGTTGCTCAACCATCCTTCCTTCCCCTCCACGTGGGTCCCTCTTTGGTGATCAACGCAACCGCAAGGCTCCAGTCTCACCATCACAGCAAGACGCCATGCCTCCCTGGGATCCCCTTCCTCTACAGCTTCCTTGACTATATCTCCCCACGCCGCCCCAGCTCGCAGTATCGCCCTTGCCACTTGTCTGGACTGTGTCTTACTCTTTGTGTACTGGAGATGCCTCCGCAAATGTTCGCAACGCTTCCTTGGGTCCCACCAACAGTCCCTGATGTCCCACCAATAAAGCGGGTCGTTTCGATTAAAGAACTGCCAGGTAGGACGGAGACATAGAAATAGCGGCAGATCGCATTGCACACCGACAGTTGCACCAGCGTCCAACAAGATCCTGATGGTACGTAAGTCATGCAACCACGCCGCAATGCATATTGCGGCATTTCCTTGGGCATGGATGTTGACGCCGGCAGAAAGGAGGGTTCGAACAGTGGCAGGGCTTCGCCTGGTGACTGCGCATATGAGGGCGTGGTCCTCTTGGCAGTGGACATCAGCTCCCCCTGATATGAGAAGTTGAACGATTTCGCTGAAGCCTTGGCTGGCAGCAACTTGGAGCGCCGCCTCGTTGTCGTGATGGACGTTTGCGTTTGCCGCAATCAGAAGTTTCACGGTCTCGAGATGCCCGCCAGCTGCCGCACTGTACAGTGGATCCGGGTCACCGGTGGTGGCTCCCGCTGAGAGGAGAACTTGCACCACGTCGGAATGGCCATTTCCGGCCGCATAGCGCAGAGCCGCGTTGTCCTGGGCCGATATTTTCGCACCGGCATTTAATAGGGTTTGGACAACTTCAGCGTGGCCGAATTGGCCCGCCAGCCGAAGAGCATCAGACTTGTCGACTCTTGGGTTTGCCCCTGCTATCAACAAGCGCTTCACCACATCACGGTGCCCATTCCGCGCTGCCAACATCAATCCTAGGTTCAGAGTTTTCAATGATACCCTCCGAGTCAGCAGCATTTGCAAAATTTCCAGGTGGCCGTGTTGTGACGCCCTGAGAATAGGATCGTCGTCTCGCACATGCACGTCACCTCCCGCCGCCAATGCTTTTTTGGCCAACTCCGTGTTCCCTGCTTCACACGCCCACCGCAACACAGCGTCATCAGCTTCTCGAATGTTCGCGCCTGCATCCAGCATCAAATTCACCATTTCCACTTGATTGGCTGGACAGCAAGCATGGAGCAGAGCGCAATCCTTTTTGCCTGATCCAATGCTTGCTCCGGCCGCTATCAAGATTCGACAAACGTCCAGATGGCACCGACGTACTGCTTCAAATAGGATACACGATTGGCGGGGATACACGTCCTCTGCATTCGGATCTGCCCCCACCGAGAGCAAATATTCCACCGTTTCCGTCTGGCCCCGATATGCCGCCTCTTTCAGAGGGTGGTCCTTTCCCTCGTGTATATCAGCCCCTGCCGCCAGCAGCTCCTTACACACATCTACATGCCCTTCCCGAGCAGCCAAAGCGAGCGGAGATCTTGCGCGCCGACTGCCATTGACGAAGGCTCCACCTGTCAACAGGGCTTTCACCACTTCCATATTCCCATTCATAGCAGCCAGTCCCACTGGAGTAACTGTGTACTTGTTCGTCCAATCCCATGGATGAACTCGTGACGGAAGGATGATCATACCTCCGGGCACTGCCACGGAAAACTCTTCGTTTGGGGTGATCCCTGCGCTTAAAAGAATCCGCACGGATTCGGCGTCCCCATCCGTGCAAAACTGGGTCCAACCTGAACCCAAATTGACACGAAAAAGATCACGGATCAAATCGCGCAAAATCTCATGTTCGCCATATTGTGCACACCACCGGATCATATGGGAAGTCTCAGAAGCCGGCAGCTCACTGCCTGCTTGCCAGAGCATTTCGTACTATCTCCGAATGATCCTTTATGATGGCGGACTTCATCGCCCAATCGCCATCGGTGCGTGGATCTGCACCCGCCAATAACAAGAACCTGACAACTGCAGCATGGCCACGGACGGCTGCCCACTGCAGCGCACGAGTCGGTGCTTCGGTGCACTGATGCGGGCGAGGTTCGTCGGCATTGACAGAGACCCCTGCTTCCGCATTGACAGAGACCCCTGCTTCCACAAGGGCCTTCACCACTTGCAAGTGTCCCTCCCGTGCCGCCCACAACAAGCAATCCACTGGACTCTTCCCCCACCTCCAAGACGCTTCACCCAGGGCCAAGTCAGCGGTCGATATTCCCCCGTGTGCCAAGGCCTTGTTTGCGCACCGCAGTTCCCTTGCAGTTGTGGGGTCGCAATACCTTGCAACAATGGCTAATAGCTCTGTGAGGAGGTGCGGTTGGTTTGGCATTTGGCGCTACGCAGGGGTGGTTAATGGATTCACGGATTCAGCGCCACGAGATGCCTATTACCTCTCACGCCCTGCCAGGTTGAAACTGATCTATTTAATCGCTACTTTCTCGCAGCTGGCTCGAGGGGTCGCAATCTTGAAATCTTGGGCGAATGCCCAACCAAAAGCCCAAAGCTGATAGACATGACAAGAGAAACAAACACCAAGACAACCACCACACATCAGAGCAATCTCCCATGGCATTATTGACGCCTTAAACAAAGGAATTGTGGTGCTCCTGAGCTGCTTGGGTTGGAAATCGCTTGTTGGACTCATATTTGTCGTTTGGAAGGCCAGGGATGTTAAATATGTGTTTTGAGACAAAATACTAAAGAAATTGATGTCAAGAAACTTTGCTTTTATTGTTTGCTATTCTTTTTGTTACAACATCCATATTGTGTTGAATGTCGAAGAGATGCGCTATGCGCGAGCGAGCCTGGCGTAAGCTGGGGTGTTCAATTCTGGTGGGGTGGCTCATCCCACCGAGCCAGTTGCGAGCCAAGCACAATTGAACACCCCTTCTAAATCAGTTAGGCGAGAACCCCATCTAAATTCCTCACAATCTCAATCTACAGATTTGTCCAAAAGACGGAGACACTGGAAGACGAAATTGACAATGAAACAAACCCTATTCTTGCGGAGCGTCTGCAGACTCGTCTGAACAATTATTACTTGCCCGGAGCAGATCTCAGAGCGGAGAGAACCCGTGCTAGGGAGCAGATCGGTCATCTTTCCCCTGCCGCACAACTCCCGACCCCTACCGCAACGACGCCGAAATCCGCCTCAACCTGATCCTCTGAAACCGCAGCTTTCATAGTGAAACCTACAGATCTTGAGGAACTTTTATGAGAGGGGGCGTGCGCGGGACCCAAATTACGGGGATGAGAAAAACCGCAACCATAGTGCCGCGTTTAAATGGTACCACAAAGCGGCGACTGCGGGGCATCCTGCCTCTCAGGTTGCAATTGGGTGCAAATTACTTGGGAGATTGGGCGTTGAAAAAAATGCGGCAAAGGCGGTAGAGTGGTTCCAAAAAGCGGCGGACCAAGGAAACCCCAGAGGCCAGGTCAACTTGGCACTTTGCTATCGAGGCGGGGTTGGTGTTGGGAAAGACCCGAAAATGGCCGTGCACTGGAACGAGAAGGCAGCCGAACAATGCAATGCGGGCGCTCAAAACAATTGGGTTACTGCCATCAACAGGGAATTGGTGTTGGGAAGGATGACACGAAGGCTGTGGAGTGGTGCACAATGGCGGCTCAACAAGGAGATGCGAACGCCAGTCAAACCTCGGACTCTGCTATTACAATGGTATTGGCGTCGAAGGACAAAGCGAGGGCGGTGGGTGTGGTGGTACATGAAGGCAGCAGCACAGGGCAACCCAACCGCGCTAGATTTCATGGCGTCCCAGGGCGTGGGGCGAGGCAGTTAGGAGAGGGCAATGGAACTTGAGTTGAGATAGAGCTCCACTGTGGCTGTCTTGGAAGTGATACATTGATTGAAAGTGGTTAGAGATAATATGAAACGCATTCTCTAACAGCCGACGTGGTGCCGTCCGGAGGTCCAACGGCCAAAGTGTAAACGTCGCAGGAAAGGAAAGAAGATGTAGGCGAAAGTGTTGAGAATACGGTCCAACGACAGAAACAGGGCGTGTTAAAACCGAGCATAGAGACCCTCACCAACCGTGTGAACTGCGTATTTGACTTGTTGCGTAGTACTGCCCCATCTTCAAATGAACCAATTTTTCTTCTTGTTTTTCATTATGAGAATGAGGAGGGTCGCGCGAACGCAAGCACCTCCAAGGAAAAAATTGTCCGGTCACGATCCCCCAAAGGAGATGTGCTCCCTGTTACTCTGAACGATTGTGCAATGCCAGAGTCCCAGGAAGAGCCGGCGCCTTCTTGATCACGCCAAACCCCCGGCAGGTAAGTATGCCCTTCAATCGAAGGGGGGAGGCCCCCCTTTTATACTCCACAGGTGGGGCTGGGGAAGTCGGGATTTTGACTGCGCAGAGCTGCGCAGAGCTGCGCAACCGGGGTTTTCCGCGGTATCCAGCCATTGAATCCACTGACGACCCACGGGTCGCTACAGTAGAAGATTTATTAATACGACCGTCCAATTCCCCTCCGTCGTTCATGGTCGTGCCGAAGAGCAAAAGCAACCAAATAATGGGGTCCTGGAAGAGCAGCGCAAGTCATTGATGTGAGAACCATGAAAAGACAAAGAATTGGCAGGATGGGGGACGTGAATGTGGTGCGGGACAGTCTGCGGGTTTGATCCAAACGAGATTGATTGGTGACAGTTGCTCAACCTTCGCAGTGTTGGGGTGCCAGACTACCAACAAAACGGATCATTGTTACATAGTTTACATTCCCTGCTATGGATCCACCGCATATCCACGCCAAGTAACAGAACATTTAATGAATTCTACGGAGGGACTAGAGATTGGTGTTGTGGTGGGAAGAATCAGGCCAGATAGGTGGAAATGGTGTTGCGAAGAACAAGAGTGGGCGTAGTTATTTGAGCCGACGATCTGACAGAAACACATTGCATCGCGCTTCGGCACGACCATGAACCACGGAGGAGAATTGAACGATTTTATTGTTCAATCTTATAAATAAATACGCATTCACATCAGAACCAGAGCAACTTTCCATTCTATTTCGCCACCCGCTTCTGAGCAGTAGCCAAGTCAATAGGTTCATGCAAATACTTTCTTTTGCCTTCCCCATAGGACCCAGCAGCATGTCCTTTTCCGTACAAGCGGTACTTGTAGATGACTAAGCCTTCCAGACCAACAGGCCCGCGGGCGTGCGTTTTGTTTGTGCTAACCTATTCGGCGAATAGTTATGCATATTCGTTAGCATGCGGGCAAGCTGAAGGACGACACCATCGGTGACCGCAGCACGCCATGCGATTCACTCACCCCGATCTCTGCTCCAAACCCATATCGGAACCCATCCGCGAAACGCGTTGACGCATTCCAATAAACCCCGGCCGCATCCACCTTGGCCATGAACGCATTCGCCGTCTCCTCATTTTCCGTCACGATGCAATCAGTGTGATGACTACTGTGCGCATTGATGTGGGCAATAGCATCTGCCGCTGATTCCACTGTCTTGACAGCAATAGTCAAATCCAAAAACTCAGTGTCGTAATCGGCATCTGATGCGGGAACCACTCTGTCGGCGATTTCGGCGGAGGTAAGCGCGGCGGTGATGGCGTTGAGAGAAGCTGGATCGGCACGCAGGGTAACGTTTTTGGCGAGAAGACCGCGGGCAACAGCGGGGAGAACGGAGGAAAGGACAGAGGAATGCACAAGCAGGGTTTCGGCTGCATTGCAGGCTGCGGGGTAGTTCACCTGCGCTGAAAATGTGAGATGGATGCACAATTCTGTCGTGCTAGCATGATCTGGTGACGCACCTTCGCATCAACCACAACGGACACAGCCTTCTCAACATCCGCGTCTTTATCGACGTACACCGAGCATAATCCATCCGCGTGGCCAAGGACAGGGATTCTAATCAAGGCGAGGAGTGAGAATGGCGGGCGATTCCGGTGAAAGCGGTCTTTTAGGCGGGGAATACAAACCTGGTGCTTCCTTGGACGTACTGTACGAGCTGCTTGCTTCCTCTGGGAATAACCAAATCAATGTATTGGTCCAACTTGAGCAGGCTCGCAATCTCGTCCCTTGTGGACACCAACTGGACACTCTCGGCCGGCAGAGGGATTTCAGAAGCTCTCAAAGCCTCTTGAAGAACTTCAAAAAGAGCGCGATTGGAGTGGGCTGCTTCTTTCCCGCCCTTAAGAATGACTGCGTTCCCGGATTTGATGGCCAGGCATGAGATTTGAACCACAACTTCAGGACGAGCTTCGAAAATGATGAGGAGGACGCCAACTGGGCAACTGACACGGTAGAGGTCAAGGCCATCGTCCAGTTGCGTGGCTAGATTCACCTGGCCTGCGCTTGGCAAGGTTTCGTCAATAAGGTAGGAGTGAAAATCAGGCACAGTAAGAGGCCGGCCCCATACCGGTCGGATCAGGCAACTTATCAACGTCCAAAACACCGTCCAGCAGTGCCGCATACTTGTCGCCATTTGCTCCAGCCAAGTCCAAGCGTTTGTACAAGGACGAGGAAAGGCGACCTGCCTTCACTTCCTGCTCTGCATTCTAAACAAGCAATAGTCGGTTGAGCCGCCAGATATAGGAAGTTTTTGGTATCGTTCGCAGTCCTCCCAAAAGAAGGCTTTAAAGACGTACGAGAAAGCTCTTTTGGAGGTTGCCGGACTCCTCCTGCCACTCCCTATTACCTGGAGATCCAATTTATTGGCGGCCAAAATGTGGTCCTTTTTCTCCTCCAAAAGTCGTCTGATGCTCCGTAAGGCAGCCGACTTCTGTGCCTGCGGGGCGCACTGAAGAATGTGGGACGCAGCACGGGCCTGTTGTGCCAATTTGGAGGTTTCGTCTTGGGTGGTTGCAGTCATTTTGTCGATTGTGACAAATTCGAGGGGGAAGAGAGTGGGAAGAGAGGAAGCTTGAATTGACGGAGGCTCTGGTATCCGAGGCCGCCGTTCATTAATTAATTAAATCGTTGGGTGTGGCTTGGTGACGAACAGACGTTGATTGGCTCACTACTTAATCTATTTGTTGGCTTATGTCATCTGGCTAGGGTCCCAAGCCATATCCAGGAATAGAAAATGGGGGATGCAAGGGGGTTGCCGTCGATGTCGCTTGTTAGAGTATAGCGACGCGTAATTGGCTTAGCTAAGGAAATGGGCTGATTAGGTAATGGTCATGTGACCTTGGGGAACGTTCTGGAAGGATCGCGTCATGG
>JADGKA010000108.1:0-40232 GCA_027604605.1 Borealophlyctis nickersoniae | reverse complement strand
TCCCCACCCTGCCCACTTTGCGCCTGTCCGGTCCCCCCACTCCCACTCGCACTCGCACTTGCCGCACTCTCCCGCCTTCTCCGTCCCTTCCTCCACACATTCCCACCAAACAACTGCTCATACTCGCAAAAGAAGCATACCCAGTCGTCCGGCTGCAACCGGGACGCGAACCGGGCTTTGCGGTAGCGGTACGGTATGAGGGGTTTTGTGAATGTGTCCAGTACGCCTCCTCCTCCGCTGCCGTTGCCTTTGGCGGGTGGTGTGGTGGTGGTGTATTGGGAGGTGATGGCGGTGGATGGGGATGTGTGGGTGTGGTAGTTATGGAGGTACGTAACAGATGAAGAGAATTGCGGTTGTGGGTGCTGGGAGATGGGTAGTGTACTATCGTCCGGGGGTTGGAGAGGACTTGACCCTCCGCTGCTTCCCCCGCCATTGATCAAAGCTTCAAGTAAAGTCGGTGGACTCAGAGGCCCGTCCGAATCGGATTCGCCCGTGACGACATCGTCCAAGGATTTGCTACCCTTTTTCTTGCGTTGCGGGCTGTTGATCCAACTTCCTGCTGCATACCAGATGGACTTTTCGGAAGGTGGGGTCAAGAGTTCTTGCATGGTTGCTTGCCATGCGTCTCGAAGGAAGTGGCGGACGAGGCTGAAGGTGTTGAAGCAGGCGACTTCTTCCATTACTGCAACAGTGGAAAGGGAGATTTCATTTAGCAAACACGCGTTTCATGCCGGCATTACGCGTTGCTCGCCTCCTTACCTCTTGGTGTAGCATACAACGACAAGAAAGCGTCCATGTAAATTCTCCCATACCAATGTAAGGAGTCCCTCGACACCTCTCCCCCTGAGTACACCTGATATTCCAAGCCGGATTTGCCTATACGAACGTGAGAAAGCAGGCAGGTCTTGCGATTCGCTGGGAACAGCTCCACTGGGCGATATTTCCCTGTACGATACTGATGAGGAGAAGCGCAAGGAAATTGCGACGCGGGTGTAAGATGAAAATGTTCCTTTCTCGCAAAGCGCAAGAATGATCCTAGAAGCAAAAGCAATTTCGACACCTCACCTTCCCACCACCTCCACATTCTGTGCAGAACCCAAACCGGCCCTTGCACCGCTGACACACAACCTCGACAGTGAAATCCGCCTCTGCATTTTCATCAGCACACCGCACCCGCCCAGCTCCAACCGCCCTCTTGCAAACTTCGCAATCCACCTTTTCGTGGCGGGAGCGTTTCTTTTTCGCCAACCCGCTGGGCCCAACATTGATGGGATGTCCAGCACCCGCACCAAGAGGATCCCCAACATTCGGACTGGACGGACTGTCGCCTGATCCGGGCGTATTCGACGCGGCGCCACCACCACTCCCACTCCCACCCGCAACCGCACCGCCAGTCCCAGCAGCAGCACCGGGACTATTCAAAATCGCGTCGCAGTCGACACACGCCATTTCAATCACCACATTCGCAGCCTCCAACACCGCTTTCGCACCCCTCAAGTTGAATATCGCCAAAACGACTCCACACCGGATACACGTGCCAGTCAATTCAACGTTTTTCTTGCGTTTCGTCCCACCTGCCGGCACCATTTTGGGTAGATTCGTTGCGCCGGAGGCCGCCGGGGTGGACGATGATGATGGCAGGCGGCGAGATGAAGTTTCCGGTGATTCGGACGAAGCGTTGGATTTGCGACCACGGGGTTGCGGGTTGCTACGAGAAGCGGATGCCGGTGGGGAAAAGGTGAGGGGAGGTGATAGGGTGACTGGGGATTCTGTTTGCGATATTTGGGAGAGGACGTCGGGTGATTGGAAGGCGGAGAAGCGAGTTGCTTTTTGTGGCGGGAGGCGGAAGGTGGTGGATGTTTCGTTGGTTGTGTTAGGGCTTCGGGAGGGAAAGGATGCTGGGTGTGTACTAGGAAACGTTTGTGTGCGGCGGTTTCCTGCGTCAAATCGATTCCATGCCCAGGAAGTGTCTGGAAAATACGATTCGGACGATTGGGTGACGGTCTCCGCCGACGCGCTCACATCAGGGGGAAAAGGAGGTGAAGTGGCCCCATAGTCAAAATCACGTGCGGGTTGAGACTTTAAATGGAAGGCAGAAACATCATAGATTCAGAATTCGGCCAGTTGCATGGCAATTGACGGAAGGACAGTGTTATTGTATTCACCTCATTCTCAAAGAGCTGCCAATCGTTTTGTACATATCCATCATTTCCACCAATTACCCCATTCGTAGACAACGTGTGGACAACAGAATCATAAACGGGTTCGCCTATTACGCCCACGTTACCCGCGGCGCCCAGACCACCATCAATCTGAAGCGCATCGAACCCGAAAGCGGACAGGGATGCCTGATCTGGATGGCTGTCAATCACCGGATGCCAATTCACATGCGAGGTCTGCGGCTCATAAGGTGGCAATGGACCGCCAAACAAGGATACATCAGACGAAGAAGGGAGCATAGAATTGATAGGATCAAGGGAGAAGGGTTGGGTTCCACCACTGGGATATGGATTATGCTGATGTTGAGGGACATGGTATTGTTGTTGTTGAGGCTGCGCCGGAGGCGGCAGCAGGGGTTGCTGAAGTGGACGCGATGGTGGTGCAGGGTTTTGGGAATCATGATGCAAGACGTGGGTTATGTCGAATGATCCCGAAGGATCTGAATTGAAAGATTGGGGTTGCGATTCTAATTGGGTCTAGGTTAATATAGCAACGGCAGGGGGACACGAAGGGCGAGTCGCGTCAGGCAATATAAACACAGAGCTCACCCAGGGACCTTCCATAGATATTGAGGTCCCCCACGTCTGGCAGACCCGTTGATAACTCGGTTGATCGGACTGAAAGTGCAGATTTTTGGTCCAGCCCGTTTTCTGGCAGTAGTTGTGATCGTTGCTGCAGTTGTTGTTGTTGGTGGGGTTGTTGTGGTTGTTGTGGTTGTTGTTGTTGTTGTTGCACCTGCTGCGGGTTTTGGGCTGCGAGCATGGCGCGAAAAAAGTCGTCCAAGTCCATATGTTGCGACGATAAGGCAGGGCTATTATTATGAGTGGCGAGAGGACGTTGTCACTTGTATGAAATTGCGGTGAAAGCAGTTGAATTTTGAGTAGAGAAGGTAGAAGTTCCAAAGGCAATGGGAGTGAGTTGTTTCCCACCAACGCAACGCACTTTTTGCGCAGTTTCCAACTCTTTGGACGATGATTCCATTCCATCAAATTGACCACAGACAGACAGATTGACTTTGGGAGTTGCGTGGCTGATACACCCCCAAAGCCACCCGAAGCCACACCCAAAATCCGAAGGGCCGAACCTCCTGAAACTCGGACCGGAACCCGCCGGTGCATTGAAACTCCCCTGCCAGTAACAGAGAGACACCCCACAGAGAAAAAACAACCAGAACAAACAACCCGCCTGACCAAACGGACTTCCTTCGGCCCCCTCGTGGCCCCAAGCAATAAAACAATCTTGCCGCGCTCATCCAACACTTTCTGAAGTTGCTATCCACCCAATAATCCTGGGTTGAGTAGAAAGTTTCTTTTGGGGAAAAACACCTTCCCGCCGCCAAGTAATTTTTTGGTGGGACCAGGTGCCTCCCATGCGCAGTCTGTGCTTCCCCTTTCATAGATCTTACAAATGTAGAAATGTCCAACGCCCACTCGTGGTTCCTTCCCACATCCATCCACTTAGCCTCCTCCAAAGGCAGATTTCAAATGCAGCATACCCCCGCCGAGACCGACCCCCGCGCATTTGCCAGATTCTTATGCTCACGGTCGCGGCTTCCCCACTCCTCATAAAATCCACGCCGGTAGAGAGGAACCAAAATGTCCATCATACGAGGTGCAGGTCCGTTTGCCCAACGAAAGTATCTAAGGAAGCTATGGCAGGGGCTTGTGGCCTTTCGAAACTTCGAAGGAGAAGGTTCCAAAGGGTTCTCGCATGGCGCGGTAAACAAACGGAAAACTCAATCAAGGACGCGTTTTCGCGTTTTCCTGCTCCCAACATTCAGAAAACAAAACAACCCCCCATTCGAGATGGAACTGGTCAATGAATGCAATCAATCATGCGAACCAGCTCAGCCGTGGTTTCTGCGTTTCTCCAGTGGTGGAAAGACAGTGGTTTGGACATGAAATGGTCGGGCATTACTATAAATCTAGAGAGGCGGCAAATGTTTTGGTCGTGATTGAACAGCGGGGTGCCCGCATGGTTCAATTTCATTGTTTATGGTAGGGTGCATCATCATCCCGCAGTACAAGACTCAATTTAATCATCATGGTACTGCAAATAAAACATGTTCCGTAACACTACCCACTGCGCTGCTATCCTAATTTGACTGAAGCTAAAACATCCCCTTCCCACGACTCATTGCAACATAATAAAATTGAAACTTTCCAAACGTAATAAGGTTTTACTTTCGTTTGCGTAGCATAAAAACGTAATAAGTGGTTTTGCTAAGCGTAACGTTGATTTTTTGAAGAGCCTTCTTGAGTACGTGCAAACTGATTTCCGTGTTTGGTTGAATCTGTGAAGGGTGTCCACAATTTCGGGTGTGAGCTGAAGGAGTGACGGAACTGCCCAGTTGCAGCGAAGTACTTACGGGTTCGATCAGCAGAGGAGGCGGATTGCTTTCACTTGCTCAACTTCCTCCTGTTTGATGTCCACTTCCTCCCACTTGGTACCCGCTTGCTCCACCTTAACTACAGCCATTGTGGGATTCTGAGCATTCGACACCGCAGTATGCTGCTGCGTATTTGACATCCCCAACGATCCCAGGTACAGGCTGGCGGAATCGCATGCCGGCACGGACGGGAAGGCCGGCTGCGCCGGTGTTAAAAGAGCCGAGTAGAAGGCCGGGATAGTTGGGTTCGCATTTGCCATTGGAATGGATCCCATAGTTGAAGGTTCCAATGGAATCCGGTGGGGTGGGCTTCGGACAGGTGACTGGGCGAGGCCGTCCGTCGACCATGGAACAAACGTTTCGTGAAAGAGGCTCGCCGGCGAAAGCGCGTCTACGCGGGGTGCTGAAATTAGAGCCGCGGAAGACGTATCGATCATTAACAGGTGTGGAGTTTCGACGCCGAGCTCAACATCATCGCGCGGCCCGGTGTCTTGACTGGCCCCACTTTTTGCTTCATCTCCATCATCCGAATCCCACCCTTCAACAAGAGACGCGCAATGACATTCCTCGCATTGCCATTGATCGCTCTTCACATACTTGCAACAACCGCAGCAGTAGGCGGAGTTTGTCACAGACTCGACTGTCGACATCTCGTAGGCATCTTTGTGCGTATAAAACTCAAACAAGGTGTCTGGAGACGAAGGCGTCGCACAGTCGCTGGCATCAGTGGGCGACAAGAGTTCGACGTAACTGTCGGCGTCTTGAAAATCCATCATCGGTTCGTCGTCATCAATGAACACCCTGAGGTGGAGCATCTCGTCTTCTTGCTGGTCAGGAGAGGCCAATGGAGGCGCAAATGGTGCAAGAATGGGGGACGGACTGGCCGAGGACAAGGACCTTTCGGTCTCCACTGGTGAACACGGGCAATCATCGTTGATATCCTCATCCTCATCGTCACTTTCCCCGTGTGGTTCCTCCCGGTCATCCTCGTTCCCTTCCTGGATATCTTCGCTGTGGATAACATATTCTTCAACATCCCAGTCTTCATGAACGACTGAAGACCGTAGCGATGCTACATGGCTGCGACGCGGGGAACGTTTCCTGGCACGGAGACGAATATCGGCCAGAGGCTGGATGCCAGACAAGCTTCTCACATTTGGAGGTCGACAGAGTTTTCTGATGGGAATGATGCTCAATTTGGACCGAATTCGACGCGCAACGACAGAAGGAGTAATCGAAAACCCACTTGTAATGGCTGTTGCCGTCTTGGTGGTACGTCACAAGGTGCCAAGTGCAACTAAAATTGAACAACCATTCAAATCCCTGAACACAGTGGTGACGACTTCGCAGCGCTTACCCATCCATCATGGCGCTAAGTGTACTTTTGATCAAACCATTTTGGATTACCCTGTAAGCGCCCTGAAATATGCAAAATGTACAATCCTTTCAGGAGTGACCAGTCTTCCTACCATTTGTGCTTACCTTCGAGCCAACCTTGACCTTTTCACCGTTCACGTGCACAGTTCCCCTGCTAACACCGTACTTTCTGACCGCAGCGTTGTGGGGCATCTTCCATGAGCATTGTCTGTAAACGAGAAAACATCCATTTATCTGAAAGGTACAAGTTGGATCAATTAGATTATCTAGACTGGGCATAGGTATACGTGCGACGGCGCACCCTGCTTGGAGACCACCGCCTCCCATCCGTCCTGACAACAACAGAGTGATTTAAAAGGTTTGCGCAGGATTATCTAGCCAAAAATGTTTCCCTCACCATCTTTTGATACCCCACCGATCCTGGTTGTATATGAAGCATGATCCTGGCCGAACCTTGATCGGCACATCCTTGACCAGACGGGTTTCGACACACGGCACCAAGCCTCTGCGGGCAGCCTCGAGGAGAAGAAGACCATCCTCCTCGCATTCAATCCGTCCTGCAATGAACGTTTGGAGAAAGGAGGAGAGATTCAACTTTGAGATTATGGGCAGGATTGAACTCGCACCCTTGCCCAGCCGGCCGCCCCCATCTCGGCCCTTCGAAGTGTTTTCATAGAATGTTGTAATAGCAAAGCCAGGAGCACTTATCTCACCGTAGAACGACTCCTTCACTTGGGCCACCTCTTTGCTGCTACGAGCCGGAGGCATTTGGTTTTTTCGCGGATGACGGGAGGAAGCGCGGAGCAGAAGAGTGTGCATCGACGGCGAGGAGACAAACTTAGGGCAAGCGAGTAGGATACATAGTTCAAAAGGTGCTGGTCCAGTGCTTGATACAACTGGAGTATTGATGCATCCGGTGAGGTGTCGGGGTGCAGGTATCCACACCGATCCATTAGGACAGTGAGCTGCCGGAACCGTGGGAAAGTGTGCTTCCAGGGCAGCAGCTGGGTGATGTACGTCTACACGGGCTGTGATTGAATTGATCTGCGTCAGGCCGAGTGAATAAGACGCAGAAGAGGTGTTGGCGGTTGGGGCGGAGAGAAGCGTGGGAAAGCGAGATGTCGAATGCCGACGCCGAGATGAAGTGGCGAGCACAAGCCAGGCATGGTGTGCGGAGTGAGAGACCGTCCAGACTGATCTAGCCGATCTCTCTCGCTCGTCTGCACACCATGCCTTCACAGAAGAGGGAGTGTCTTTGGGCATCAGGATGGGGTTAATTAAAGACTGGGATACCGTGTGGCTTGAGCGTAAAATGATGAAATCACTGATGGGGAACGCGCAAGTGTCAGATTAACACCCCGTCCCTAAAGCCAGCGAAATATGGCGTGAATAGTAGCCAGTACAGGCAGACAACAATTTGGTCTTTTAGCTTTTAATGTCATGTTCCGCTCTTGAGATACCGCGATATCTAAATCTGCCCTAACCGCACCGAGCATAACTCACGAAAATCGAAGTAACCGGATACGGCTACGGCGGATTACCCGCTATCTAAATCTCTGCGGAGCCTGTCCCTCTCGTTTCCGCAGTTGCTACAAGTCACCCTGCACCATGCCAGGGAAACACTTTGCAGCATCCAAGGTTCCTGTTTTGCTGTGTCACGCTGTGAAGGACAACATAATTCTGCCTCGGATGAGGCGAGCAGCAGAGCAAGCGTTGGTGAAATGGAAGGAGGCTAAAAGGGTATTGGAGTACAAGATTCGGGATTGGCCGATTATGGATCATGGGTGGACAGTCAGGGGACGCAAAGCAGCCGGAGATTCGTGAAGCTAGGTTGGAGGCACTACAGGCGCTACTTAATTGGTTTGAAAATCATTTGCAGTAATTGGGGTGAGCGCGTAATCAATTTATAGTCTGAAATAATAGTTAAGATCTTGCATCTTGGCAATAAGAGTCGATACCACTGCGTGTGGTTTTGATGAGCTTTTTGGCTGGAAATTGGATACCTTGACTTCTAAGGTAAATAAACATTGGAGACACAGAGACATTCGACTCGCCGAGTCGCCTCGAGTCCAAATCCACCGAACGTTT
This sequence comes from Borealophlyctis nickersoniae, assembly GCA_027604605.1. NCBI lineage: Eukaryota > Fungi > Chytridiomycota > Chytridiomycetes > Rhizophlyctidales > Borealophlyctidaceae > Borealophlyctis > Borealophlyctis nickersoniae. The sequence goes on along the minus strand of JADGKA010000108.1, from coordinate 32,158 downwards.
TCTTCCTTCGTCACTCATCCAAGCTGCAACACGACCTCTTCACTGGTCACCGTTTCTCATTAGCGTCATCTTGCCACCATTCGCGTCCTCTTCACGTCCATCGGCTCTCCAGCAACCCACTAACAGTAAAGTGTTCCTTCCTACCTCCGCCACCTACCCAGCTCCTGTTCCACTCCATCGGTTCTCGGGCAACTCACTAAGAAAGGTTAAGTTTATCATCTGAAAGGGTCTGAAAGGGAGAGATGATGGGACTTTTGGGCAATGCCGTGTTGTGGATCATCGTCCTGTGTACTCGTGCCACCTAAACTGCAAGAACGCGCGTGTTGATACTGACTGCGACACAAGACACACGGAGTGCTGACGGGACCTCCCGTCGGCAATCAAGCCTTCGTGTGTTTCGGCATTGACTGCAACACCCGACAGGATCACATCAAGAACGTTGCCGGGTTTGTGGACCCTCTCAAATGAGGGTAATGCGAGTACCCAGGATGAGCGGCAACACATTATGGTCCAGGGAGGGCATAAGGTTGCAAACCACATTATGACGCGACCAAGGAAGACTCGGGGCTGGATCGCCATTCCTCCCCGACCGGCTACCTACCCCCGCACTGTTCTGGGCGGCAATCAGCTGCGATGGAAGAACCGTGGTTACCCGAAAGAGTCCTTTGTGGTTGAATGCGGTTTGTTCTGTGAACCATACTTAACCAATTTCTTGTTCTCCCGCTTTTGAGTACCAGGTCCGCGATCAACCATATTTCCCGGCTTCAATCTTTTCAAAACAAGTTATCATAATCGCTACTCGTGAGTGAGTGAGTGTGTACCCCGTCTCTTTTCTGACCCGCCAGTTCAACTTTTGATGCAATCAGTGTAATCAACAGCACTCTCCGCTCATCGCCACCCATCCAGCGACTCAATCACACTTCCCCTTGTGCGGAAAAAGATAATAAAGCCGCTTTCTGCGTCTCCTTCTCGCTATAGAGCAGGTAGTCACTAGTATGGCATCCTTCCGATCGCCCCTCCGCTCATGGTTCACCCCGCCATCCACCGATCCCACTGCATCCTGGGATAATCATACTCTTTGGAACGGTAATTGACAAGCCGAATGCATTTCGGGACACCAATGTAATAGTTGAAATGTCAATATACAGTAATGAGGAGGATATGCGTCCAGCGTTTTTGGCATTGTCGCGACTAAAACAATCCACCGAAGAGAGGCGACCCTCCCGCCTCCCTGAACCCAAACAACCGCCCTCTTTTCACGACTCTTAATCCACCAGTCTTTCTGTTTGCCCTTAAGATGTCATTTAGAGTATCCCTGCTGAACGCATCTGGAGATCTGGAACGCACCATCCCCAATGATGTGGCTGGTGGTTGGAAGCGCAAGCCACCTTCAACACGCTCTCCCTTTCCCGACCCCTTCAATCACCGATCTTTACACCGCGTCAAAGGCAATTTGGCACACTTTAAATGAACGACGACCAGGACCCCACTTACCGCCTTTGGGTTCGCGGCCTGCCAACGGACCCACGCCTTCAGGCCACTATCGTTCAGGGATTCTTTGAGAAAATAGCGGGTCCCGTGTCCTTTGTGAGACTCAAAACCAAGTGGGAACAGGGGCAAAATGGCGAAACGGGAGAGGACGACGAAGCAAGAGCGGAGTTGACCGGATTTGCAGAAGTAGAATTATTCTTTCTTCAATCGGGGCTCCCCCTTGCCATGCTCTTGACTGCGTCGCACGGGGCAGAGGTGGAATTCAACTGGAATGCCAGACGCAAGATCTATGTCAGGAAGGATAGGCCTGGGAGACCACAGAATCGGGTGGTGACTCGACAGGTTCCGCAGAGGGTTGTGGAATCGGGAATCAGTGGTTTTGGCAGCACAGGGGGGCAGACTGCCGATCATCTGATCCCAGCAAAAATACAAATGGGGCAATTTATTGGCGAATTGAAGTTTTTGGAGCAGTGGGTGGACGAAGGCCCTGGTTTGAAGCTCCAGTTTGATTATGCCCGTGAGTGTGACTCTATTTGACGGTTCCTCCAGCTGTCCGATTATTCATTGTGGATTACATTGCAGTCAATCAAGCAGTTTACGTCTTTTTCCAAGTGAAAAATCACACATATAAACTGGAATATCGCTTCAAAAAGTACTCGTAGTTTCGTTTCTGTCCATTCAATCACGTCCACCTAATGTATTGGGCCATTTGCAGTATTCGTGATACTTTCAAAATAGAAAGGCGCATTCAAGATGGGATAGTCGAGTATCACTTGACATCCTCGCTCAGCTTGCCTCCGCTTCTGTTCTATAAAACCGCGAGCCGTCTGACGTTCGGAAAATGGAGTCGGGTGGCCTTTGCACACCTCGGCGATAAGCCACTCAATTCCTTCTTCGACACGGACGATGGAAACGCCGAAGTAATTCGGGACATCATTGCTAACGCACCAAACACTGCCCGGTACCTGGATATCAGGTACCAGTTCACATTTCTCAGGCCGCCAGGGTCGGCCAATCCCGTTGATGCCGGGGAGAAGAGGCTTCTGAGGTGCTTTGCAAGGCTGAGCGAGTATGGGTTGATTTCCAATACGCGCGCTTTCGTTGAGCTTCAAGTCGTTCGACAGAGCGACATTCCCGCGCCTTACGACATTTTGAAATCCAAACTGCCCTAGTGAGTGTCGTTCAATTTCAAAGTACCTGCGAAATTCGCCAGCTAATTGCTTGAACAGCTCTGTGATCTACAAGATTTTTGGTCTGATCTCTCACAATGTGATATCCGAGTTCAACATCGACGAAGATTTTATTGAGTTTCTGCGGAAACTTCCTCCGGAAGTGGTGGAGGGCGTTTTGGAGGGCATTCTTGATGCGCAAGAAGGGGTGAAAGTGCGAATTTGGAACCCCACAGAAGTTATTGGCAAAAGGCTCGATGAACGAGCCGCTCCAATTCAGGACAAAGTGAGCACAAAAACGCCTGAACCGAGTTTGCGAAGAAAGCCACTCATGGAGAACTTCTTGCAGATATTCAAGCAAAAAGAAACTAACCACAATCAAACGAAAGTGCGCAAACTGATCATCACGCCCACCAAAATCTATTATGAAGGGCCTCAGCTGGAGCTCTCAAATAGGATCATCCGGAACTACAAGGAACAGTGCCACAGATTCCTTCGTGTCACGTTCTGCGATGACGATTTGGGGCCTATCAGGTCGGGAGCCTATTCGAATCTGTTATACAAAAGGATACAAGCGGTCCTGGCAGACGGCATACACATCGCGGATATAGAGTACGCATTTTTGCATTACTCGAACAGGTAAGCTTCCAACAGAAGGTCTCGACATAAAGGAATGCATCACAACTTCAATCTTTCTTTTAGCCAATTGAGAGGATCTGGATGTTGGTTCTTTGCTGAGGACCGGAACGTCAGTCCATCCGATGCAAACGCCGTCACTTGCGATCGCATTCGTCGCACAATGGGCAATTTTTCCAACATCAACAATCCTGCGACTCTGGGAGCTCGGTATGTTAGTGCTCATAATCCGCCTCAATGTCCAAAATGCTCTATTTATCAAAGATTCGTTCTTTCGCCAGCATGGGACAATGCTTCAGTTCCACCACAGTGGCGGGGAGGTGTTCGGAGGAGCAGATTAAAAACGTTCCGGATGTCGTGGCCTCAACAGGCGGGGAATTCAGCGATGGAGTGGGGCGGATCGGGGCCATAACGGCAAAACGAGTGACCACATACCTACGAAGGTATGCCACGCATTTTCAAAGCTCGAAGTGTCGTCATTTGCTAATGGAAGGTTTTTGAGGTAGATACCAAAACGTAAAATCTGCAGTACCGTCAGCGTTCCAATTTCGCCTGGCTGGTTACAAAGGAGGTGAATGTTCACATGAACAGCTTGTTTTTTGAGTTTGAGAAATAACCGGTTCAATTTCAATCGAATAGTACTGACGACTGATCTGACGATCCCTGAAAACGAAATTCACCTCCGACCAAGTCAAAAAAAGTTCGACACTTGCTCAAAGTACTGTAGACGAATTCAAGAGTACTAATGCGAACTCTATCCAGGTTCCACTCTTCACACATCGCGCTGGAAATTGTCCGCACAAGTTTCTACAGTCCCGGGTATCTTAATCACCAGTATATCATTCTCTTGGAATCGCTTGGAATACCCGCATCGGTAATCGGTTGCTTGAGTACCTATGTTACCATGTGACTCTTTGCGCTTGCCTACTCACACAAACTATGATAGACTTTTCATGCATTTAAAGATGAGATGCTTGCTGGTTTGAATGCACTTGAGAGTAGTGCCGAAGAGGCTATTCGCGTATTGAACGAAAACGCTGACGAGTTTGGGGTGTCGAAGATGCTCGTCGACATGATACATTGCGGCTTTTATGACATCAAAGAGCCCTATTTGTTCAATTTGCTGCGCCTGTTCCGCGCCATCCAAGTAAGACTCAACCACCTCTTCTAGAAAAAATGAAGGCATCTGATTATCTGCCGTTGAAATGGTGAATCTAGCTCAAGGATATCAAGAAAAGGGCGCGATTGCATGTTCCCAAGAGTTGTACATTAATCGGTGTGATGGACGAGACTGGATTGCTTCCTGCCAACACAATATTCCTTCAGTACAAATGCCCGATCACAGATGAGAAGATAGTCATAACGGTGAGGTGAATGCAACCTGGTGCGTAGGTTTCGGGGTCTGTCGCTAATTCAGTCTACGACAGGGCAATTTGGTTATCACACGAGCACCGGCTCTTCACCCTGGCGACATTCAGGTGGTCTACGGTGTGGATGTCCCCGAGGTAAGATGCCACTTTCCTGTGTGGACGTATCGAAAATCACATTGAATGACATGAGCGCCTGTCACTATTTAGCTCCGCCACCTGTTCGACGTCGTTGTCTTTCCGCAGAAGGGGGAACGGCCATTGCCGAATATGCTGGCGGGCGGAGATCTGGACGGCGACACGTTTTTTGTACGTATATTGTTCCAGGCGTCGGTTGGTCACACAACTTCCTCTTAACGTTTTCCGTGCCGCTCAGGTGTCCTGGGATGCGCGGCTCATTCCCTTTAGGACGGCCGAGCCGATGGAATATACCACTGGGAAAGGCATGACGCTCGATCAAACCCTTGGCGTGGATGACGTACGAAAGTAGGTATTGTCGTTAGTTTCCCCGGTCATTTGACAAAGTTAGTTGACCTGAAATCATTTTCTAACAATCTGTGCACCGGCATGCAGGCATTTCGTCAATTATATGCGTAATAACAACCTCGGCAAAATCGATAATGCTTGGAAGGCAACGGCAGACCGAAGTCCTAAAGGAGCTTTCGCTCAAACTGCACTAAAACTGGCCGCTCTTCACTCGGACGCTGTGGATTTCCCGAAGAAGGTAATGAATCCACATCCATTTAGACTGGCTTTTGCACAGATTCTAACGTTACTTATAATGCAAGGGCATTCCCGCGGTTCTCGACAAAAATTTGATTCCACGGGAGTATCCCGATTTCATGGAAAAACCACATAAACCCTCTTACAAATCCACGAAGGCCATTGGGGAAATTTACCGAAGCGTAGAAGTCAGTCTCCAACTCATCAAGGATTTCAAACCGGATGAGAGATTGTTTGTGCCGGGGTTCGAAGATTTTGTGGATGATGCGCGAAGAACGAAAATGGCGTACGATTTGGAACTGTGTTCGCTCATGAGGCAATATGGGATAAAGTAAGTGACACATGGAACGTACTTGAGTAAGATCTGCCTGATGGATTTCATTTTCTCATTCGTAGATCCGAATTCGAACTCGTATCGGGATACCTTTTCAAATTGGACGAGGGTATCAAAAAACGGCCACAGGAGCTAAAAGAACAGGTAGAGGGCTTGCACGAACGAATTCTCCTGTTACTGACTCGTCGCCTGTTGATGCCGAGTTCTTCTGTTTTTGACGTAGGTGATGCAAGCTGTCAGCGTTTTGAAACAGCACTATCGATCCCTCTTCTGGACCCAAGGGCTTGCCGATGACCCAGCTGTCGCACCATACAAGCAAGAAGGCTCCGTTGGAGAGGCGCCGCTCCCGGACGTGATAAAGCGGAAGGCATACGCCTGGTACCTTGTTACATACCAGGCAGCAAGCACGCCGCCTCCTTCTCCCAAAATTTCTGGAACTCGCGTCGACGGTCTTAATGAACAAGGAGGAGAGGAAGCAGCTGCTGCCGAACGCCGTCGTCTGTACGTTTCAGAACACCCAGAGGCCGAGTACGAGGGAGTTGACCTTGATCTGGAAGGGCGTCTTGTCAGCTTCTGTTGGACCATTCATGACGTGTTGGGTAACATTCTGCTAGCGACGAGGAAAGCACAGGAAGGGGCTGCTGCTGCGTGAAGTGATTTGGTCAATGCATCGCTCAGGTCAATGCGTCGCTCACAGCTCTACATTTGCGTTTACATCTGTGAAGCAAGGGGTATGGGAGTGATCTGACGTCAAATGCTTCGAAAATGCTTCTGTAAATAAATATATTTCGCCGCTTGGCTAATACAAGGCTAATACAAAAAAGAATCCCTGTCATCGAACAACCAATGTAACTACATACGATGCCATCATCTCCAGTTGGACCATCACCCCTCAGCAAAGAAAGTTGGCATCATCCCATTCCGTCCACATAATGACACTAGGCGTGTGTCGCGGATCGGATGGTCGGACGCAAATTACCATAAAGTACACATCATAAGGGTGATGGAACGGAGATGACGATGATGGCGAACTACACTAGAATACTACACTAATCAACACTCCATACCACCAACCAGCGGAAATGACAAGACCATTTTCAAGACAGCGTGAGAGGATGTCACCCCACCGAATTCGCGGGTGTTCGTCCATCCCAGGATATACCAAAAATGTATCTGTATGGCCGGAAAAAAAGCCTGATCAACAACGTGTTTCCAAGAACATGCCAGCAAACACATTTTGGGTTGAAGTCTCCACGAACTCAGTGAATTGTAGTTTATTTTCTAGCCGACATGAAAGCATTCCGGACATCTCGTGTCCTCATCGTTCAGGGAGACCTCAACCCCCAACCGCACTGCTCGGTTTTGCGACGCTTACCTTGTCAGGACTCCGCATAGTGGCGTTTCGACGTCGATACGAAAGGACCTAACAGTGGCAAGGAAAAAACGAGTCAACGATTTGCTTTTGTCCAATGGTCTACAGTATTGCAGACAATTTGCCGGCGGGGGACTATCGTCAGAGATCTTGGTGAAAAAATTTGAGTCCGCATCCACTAGTGTTGGGGTTCGAGTATTTTTTTTCTCATCATCGATAGGCTGTTTTTCGTCGTTTCTTCCCTTGCCATCCTTCTCCATGAGTGCGTATTGAAAACTTACCATAGAAGTAATTCGGATGAGAAGGTGGAAAAGGAGAGGGAACGACGAAAGGGCAGGACCAGGCAAAAAGAAATAAATGGTGATGGGTTACCTGGCAACGGAAGATTACGTACGCGAGGTATCCATCGGCGCGTCGGCCTTCGCTTCCTTCCCCTCGCACTCTTCCGCCTTTCATCGCCCTTAGACGTCAAAATGATGACTTTATCGGATATATGATATTAATGTACATTTGCGCCTCATGTGCATGCCAAGAAGACAAAAAGGAAGATAACCTCCACCGCGGCGCCCGTCCACATCCCCGCCCACCCCGTCCATCCACATTTACAACCAAGAGCCCAAAAGATTCCTCCGTTACCATTGCAGGCTTTCCCACCATCATGACCAAAATGATATATCCCTCACGCTTCCTTCGGCTTGGATCCAAAAGCACCATAACCCACCATGGACGTGAGTGTGCCCATTCCACTCAGACTCTCCCGGTTATTCCTCTCTTCGTTGCCCCTAACCCACACCAGCAAAGGCCCCCACTCGGCTTGAACCCTATGCCCATCAGGCGCCATCACGTCTCCGTATCCTAAGCCTTTGTAGAACGATTCTGAGCTCCACAGACTCCAAACCTCAACAGATTCCTTTTTGCGGTGCAATTCACGGACCAACTCGCGGCTGAAGCCGTGACGCTCGTATTTCGGGTTGAAGAAAATGCGGTGAATGGTAATGTGTGCCGGAGTAGGGGTTTGGTGGTAATACTAGAAACAATATCGACAAAGTGAATACACTGCAGTTATGCGTGGCATTTGCAAACCCCTGATATCAATGTACCTCAACAAACCCAATCAGTTCGTCCACAGACAATTTTAAGCTAGATCCAGCCTCGCTCTTCCACATCGACAGAACATTATGTGTCCAGCATCCATCTTCCGACTCGCCAACACGCAAAGCCGGAGTGAGAACTTCAGGGTTTGGATCTTCTGGAATCAGCCGGAAGCAAATTTTGGCAAGATCTACGTCTTCCGGGGTCAAGTGGCGGAAGGAAAATGCAGGTCGGCGTCGGCGAGGGGCCGGCGCGGAAGTAGAGATTGCAGGCGCGGCTGTGTCCTCTGCTGAAACTTCCAGAAACATCCATCAGCAAGGTAGATCGTGACAGTAATCTGCACCACAAGTACCCACTTCTATTCAAAGTCGCAAGCGCAAACGGGGCATGGGTTGCATTTTGCGTAACACTGCGGACAGGTTCCGTGTGCAAATCATACACTTCTGGCTCATTGGTGTAGTTTGTTGGTTTTTCCGGCTCGTTGATACTGACAGCAAGCTGCTGTGCAGGTTCCGATTCGGCTGCAATGGCCAATTGCTCATCATTCGCGGGAGATGTGGCGGGAGGGATTTCGAACTTTGCGAAATGAAGCTCAGAAGGATCCTCCACTTCTGTTCATTGGAAAGAATGCATTGAGCTATTCTCACGGGTTAGCTCAGAGGAGTCGGCCACAAATCACATACCAAGGTCTTCCACGTCTCTCTTCCTGACAAAATCACCTTTATGCCACACCAAGACTCTTGTTACCCTCCAAACCATCTTGGACACTATTTTCCGTCCACTAGCCAACGCCCTGAACCCACTCCAAACGAGCCCAACACCCCCCATCACCTCCTTTGCTGCCTTTGCAGCACACCAGCCCGCGGCGCCAACCGCAAACACTGGACTCGCGGCCATAACGGCGATAGGGAATGCAACGCAAGCAAAGGGGAGCATTGCAACAACTGTCGCGACGGATATCGCCAGAACGTAGATTGTGGCGAGTCTGTGTAGGCGGTGGATGAGAGTGGGAGGGACAGGAGGGTGGGGGACAACCAGGGGTATTGCATGGGGTTGAGCAGGAATGGCGGGTGCGCCTGCGGCTACAGCCGCGATATTTGCTGGGGCTTGTTGTTGCGCCCCGAAGAACGGGAGAAGAGGCATCTTGAGCACTCTGCCTGGATAGTCTGGATAGTCAGTGGTTGAAGGCGAGTTGGAAGTCCTTTCAAAGGAGCTCGGTTTCAGCGCGCTTCGATGCCCACTTGTCTTTCCGTAAGTTTATCCCTGTTATGCGCGCCGCGAGTGTTCTCGTGTGTTCTGCTTGGGGATCCCAAGAAAGAGAAAAAGCGAGGCTCAATTTCGCAGGTTTTGCACGAGTTGAGCAAGTTGAGCATCGCACTTGGGAATCGGGGAGGGATGATGCAAAAGCACGCTGAGGTCAGCCGATTGTTTGGGGAGTGGCTGGCTGGAATTGCTGACGAAATCACATGCCAGCCACCATCGCGCTCGGCAGAGGAGCAGTGGTGTTGAGTTTGCAAGCAGGGACCCTGGGACCTTTCTGCGTCGACCGAGTACAGCATGGGCGATAATTCGGGTATGTCACTTGAACTGCGTACTGGTATCAAAGCTTTTGTTCATTCGGCAGAGGCGCACAACAACACAGTCTCCACCTCCTCCTTGTCCAATCTCGGACCCATTCCAACCGTTCCCACAATCTCTTTGACGTAGTCCTCCCTTCTCATCCCAACAAGCACACATCCGCCCGCGCTCTGCCCCGTCCTCCCAACCACATCCAACGTCGACGCAGCAACAGTCGCCGCCGTCACGGAAAGCGGGACACCACTCGTGCCGTCATCAAGAGATCGTAGGGTTGGGGTGAGGGCAGTGAGGAATTTGGAAAGGGTCAGGTTGGATCGGAGAGTTGATATTTTGCAGATGTCGAGGATGTGGGCTGTGACCGCGTGAACGCTCTGTGTCGGTTGCGATCGATGAGAAATCTTCCAATACATACGACATTGACCCGACGAGACTTTATTTACCTGTCTATAACGGGCAACCCACTCCAGCATCTCTTCGTCTCCAAGCTCATTCGCCCTCCCTTGCAAAGCAGCAAGATCCGCTTCTACAGCCGGTACAACTTGCCGCTCCAAATAATGCCGAGCGGCAAACAGATTTTGCGATAGTTGCGCGATATTCTCGGCCAGCACCTGGGTTGCGAGTTGTAACAGATGCACGATGCATTCCGGTTTAAGAACAAATACGGCATACCTGCGCCCACACGAACTTGGCAATGAGGGCATTGTCATTCGGATCGCTACTGACTATTAAAAAAAGGACTATTTGAACCCATTCACAAGAGCGCAACTGACAGTCGCATAGAAGAACTCACGTTTTTCTCCGATATCGGCTTCCAATTGCGCCATTTCCTCGAAGGATTTCGTCAACTCGTCGGATATGCGTGGCTCGTCTGTTTTCCGCCGCCGCGTCATTGCAGGATAAGCGACCAAAGCGATACGCAAAACGCAGATATTTACCTTCGACTTCAACTCCAAACCGAGTTGTCAACGGCCGCACTTGGCCATTGGCAATCGCATAAAGCGGTCGTTGCGTGAATGAAAATAAACTATGTTCCTGAGAATGATTACCGAGGTGTTGGTTCAAAGTCTCGAGCCAAACAACTCTGCCCAATTAAAGTCTCTAAACCTTTGCAATATGCATGATACCCTCCTCCTCGTGTCCATACGCTTCCTTTTCAAACATGTTGAACGGATATTCGACGGCAACCAGGTTTTTGGAGACCTCTGCCGACATGGGTTCTGATGCTTGTAGGGCCCGGGAAAGGGAGAAGTGATCGGGGGCGGCGGGATTTGCGGCGGAGTGAGAGCAAATGCCATATGCTTGTATACGGCCTGGTGGAGATGAAGATGGTTAGAAGGACATATCAAACGGGCCACCAAAGGGCACGTAGGGGAGGCGAGGCACTCCTGGTACCTCGTTGCACTTCTTTGCCCAAATGTAAGCACGCTTTGGCAACAATATCGTATACCTGGGACATGCCGTACTTCTACAACCGCAGGAAGCAACACAAACAATTATGTCAATGTCCAATATTACATGATCTCGACAATCTAATAACATCTCATAAATAACTGTCTTCACACCTTATCCCTCCCAGCCGCCAGTCTCTCCGGATTGTTCAACATAAACACATCCACTGTCTCCAAACCCAACCGCGCCAAGCTCGCCCCAATCTCCCGTTCCAGGTACTCAGGGGCAAGAGAATGGGCAACACGGTCCGACATGCGGACGTGGTCAAATGGGAGAGGTGTGGATGGAGGGGACGAAATGTAACCAGCTTTCGTAATGAACACTAGAGACTTTGGAAACGAAACGGTAACAGCAGGAAGAGGGGCAGGGGAATTTAGTTCCCCAAATGACAGAAAGAAGATCGCGCACAGCAGTCGGCGTACCCGAGGAGATGTGTTACCTCTCGGGAAACTTGTTCGCTCAGCAGTAAATCATTAACGACATCTCCAATGAGCGACTCAGATGCGCCTGCAAATGAATACACGGGATCTGATTGGCACGGGTTGACGTTGTACGTCAATGAGCCTCTACTCCTCTTACCATCCTCAAAATGACCGCTCGTGTCAATCACGTTCACACCAGACGTTAACGCAAGCTTCACAGCATCAGCGTGCTCTTTGACTCCTTGCCGCACACGATACCCGCCAAACCCGATACTGGATACCCTCCATCCTTGAAAACGCAAGTTTTAGACATTGCCGCACAAATGCAGAGACACGAAGAAGCAAAACATATCACACCTGTTTTAGGTATCGTGCCATACCAGGTATCTGGGAAACGGTCACGGAAGTAGGCTGTCGTCCCTTCTACCGTGGCACGCCCCGCGTGAATAGCTCGAACTTGAGGTAAGTGTGAGAAGCCGTGGCCTGCCGGGGCTCAATTTACAAAAGGCCGCAACTGAAAGCTTCTGAATTCTTGTAAACTACCTTTGAGAAGCCCGATAGCGGCTATTGAGCGTGATCTGCGTGGCCGGAACATGTGGATGGTGGGAGAACAAGCGGAAGTGTGTCCGAAAAAACACAGCTTAAAATTAAAATTAAGCTTTGGGTATCCGGTACCTCCCCTCTCTTCTCCTGTTCCCTTGAGATCAGATGTCTCCCCCAAACATCCAAACGTTTGCCAAGATCGACACCGAGTACAGCGCGGACGCTGTGGAGTTTTGCCCCAACCCGCATTACACAGATATTGTCGCGGTTGGAACATATCAAGTCGTAAAACCGGACGAAACGACAGCTTCCCCTCAGACGGACGCTGACAATGAAGTTGTGGAGGAAGGAAAAGTAGCAACAAAGAGGAAGGGTCGTCTTTTGTTGTATCAGGTTACGGGCCGGGATGGGAAAATAGATGATGGTGAAAACATGGAAGATGTCTCTGTGTAAGACTGTGAGACGTTGTTTTCCTTGATGCAGTTCATCTAGTTACATACGGAGTACCACGCACACAGGAGAAACGTATGCCAAATCGAGACCGCTGCCATTCTTGACATGAAATGGTAATTGGCAGTTATCATCATGCGTGGTTGAAGAATTCGCTTGTGCATGTGTCCTCAATCCCATGATTTGCCTGTCGTCTCGTTCCCACAAAGGTCACATCACCCGCCGGGCGAGTGTCCCGTACTAGCCACCGTCGATTCATTCGGACAAACCCAAATGTACACTCTAAGGCAGGTAGTTATAGATGATTGCCTTTACACCCCGTCCGTAAAGTTCAGCCATCTAAATCGACGGATCCGCACAGGATCGCACTCTCGATCTGACAACCACCCACTCGAATCAAAAACCCGGCATCCTCACGCTCTCTCTAGACTGGTCCCACCGCGTAGTCAACAGGTTCGGCTATTCCGTTCGTCCTACGCACCCGATGGCAACCAAACTGATGTCATCGCGTCATTGGAAACAGCACCGCGCCCAACATCATCGTCAGCGAAAGCGACGGATCCATCGCTCTTCTCTCCGTCCGCGAAGGCGGTGGTCTGGAACGCACAGAAGAATGGCACGGCCACGATTTTGAAGCATGGATCGCGGCATTCAATTACTGGTCTCCGAATGTGGTGTACACCGGTGCGTATGTTCGGTAGCAGTAGCGGTACAGGTCCAGTTCAGCTCGTGGAAGTTGAAAATCCTTTGATGCAGGTGGGGATGACTGTCTTTTCAAGGGATGGGATATGCGGGCTGGGAATGGGTCGTCCACATTTAAGAGCAAAAGGCAATTTCTTCGCAATATTTCCCATATTTCTGTTATCAAAGTCAATTGACACTCCCAACTTTCGTGACGCATCTTAGGCACCAAGCAGGTGTCTGCAGTGTCCAGTCGCATCCTCTCCGCGAACACATCTTGGCAAGCGGCAGGTGCGCACTACTGATGCCCCCTCTGGCTTTTGTGCCGATTCTAATTTGATCTTCATCAAAGTTACGACGAACACATCTTCATATGGGACACACGATCAATGCGTTCTCCACTCATCGATCACCCAATTGGTGGGGGTGTGTGGAGGTTGAAATGGCATCCCACGGACGAGAATCGCTTGTTGGCCGCGTGTATGTACGGAGGCTTCCATGTTGTGCGGGTGGACCCAGGTAGATACCATGGCGTCGCATGCATCTTCCGCACTCACATTTGACTGAGCCCACCTTTTCCCTTGGCGTTTAGACGCAAGAACGTGCGAAACGCTCAGCAGTTACCTGGAGCATGAGTCGCTGGCGTATGGTGCCGACTGGAGCTTTGGGTCTTTGTTCTGGGAGAGCCAGAAAACCATTGTAGGAACTTGCTCTTTTTATGATCACGTCTTTCACGTCTGGGCATAATTTATTAGGCGTGCGGAACACTGTGCACGGCAAGTGACTAGGGACTGGCATGAAAAGCTCCGCCCATCCCGCAATATGTCCCACCGAAAGTCACCTCATGCCAGATAATCGGTGTGCAGTTCATACACCCACCCCACTTCTTCCCACAGTTTTACGATCCGTGAATCTGCCGTGTCAAATACAATGATGTTGAGCGTGACCTGAAGAGAGTGCACTTCGCTGGGGAACTACGAAACAGATCAGCCACCAGTTCGCGCCACAAAAGAAGACGCGAGGACGAAGCTTACACCACGGGCCACTTCGCGCATATTTCCGACGACCCAGCGCCACCATGCAGTCGTGGTAGGATCAATTCCTTCTGCCTCCATGGCCTTCGATTTGCTGTGGATGACATCAACAAATTTCTGGGATAGCCAAAAACGTGTTTGTTTATGCGGGAATGAAGAATCGCGTCCAGCACTATGGTTTCCTGACCTGGAAGACCCCCAAGAATGCCTCTTTGCGCTCCCGCCCCGCATTCTCAAGAGCCAAGCGAAGATTCTCCAGCTCATTCGAGTGGTCGGTCATTTCAGTGTCTCCATTTGCTTCCGCTTTCTCAGCAGCATCAACTTTGATTTTGATTTGCTCCACCTTGAACAATACTTTATTCAAGGTTGCTCGAAGGGCAGACCAAACGAAGAAGCTGTGCAGGTTTACCAAATGAGGGAACGTTAGTGAAGGGCTCATAGACCAAAGTGCAGGAAGAAAGAAAAGGGAATTCCGACCGGTTAAAGTGCTTGTCCATCACATTCTGGCTCAGCAACCACCCCAAAATACTCCTAGGATCCAGCACACGGTAGTTCATAAGTTTGCCGAGTACAATCTCGAGAAATTGGGTGTTGGATGACCAGAAGTCCGCAATGATTTGAACTGTGTGAGAACGGCCTCCATCGTCTGTATTGAAGTCGCGGAGCAAACCAGTGTATCTATTCTCACAGTTGACGTCTTTAGCAATGCAAAACACACCGCCGCCATTCGTGTTATGGCACGGTACCTCTCGATGGCATTCAGAATATGACTGAAACTTTTGCTCCCATGCTGCATGAGACATTGAATGAACGCCTCTCGCGCAATTCTTTCGGGATCTCCGAGTACGACACCAGTACCCATATCTGCGTCATCATTCCCATTTGCTTCCAAACCATCCATTATGGGTATCCCCGCAGCGTAATTCCGGATTCGCGTCAGAGTGTCCGAAATGACCGCCGGATCGGACTTTTGCCCCAATTGTGTTTGAAGTCGGGTGACCAATTCATGCAGCTTTTGATCTGAGAGCGGTAATGAGACACTAAGCACGAATGGAGTCGCAAAAACCGAACGTCTACCTCCAGTTCCCTGTACTGTATCATATTTGAAGTTCGGGGACGGAGCAGCATCTGGTAGCAGCTTGCCCACAAAAGATTCTGGGACAGTACCACAAATTCGCTCGTAGTAGCTGAGTCGAATGCACTTTTCCAGTGTCTCTTTGATAAAAACGGCTTTTGCTGAACCTGGGTCCATTTCGAGCGTCGACTCCCTGGTGACAGACCAAATGATGAGGAACATTCCAATTGCCCACTTCAAAGACATACACACCAATCCTGCCATTTCCAGGCGTAACCGAAATTACTCAAATGTACTGCGAACCATTCTGCAAATCTTCTCACGCATTCCACATCCATCCCGCCTCCCAAATTTCCAGACCCATCAAGACGCTCAAACAAGATCTTGATAGCCCGACCAAGCACTTTAGGAAAAGATTTTGGATCCTCCTTTACCAAGTCCACCAAGAGAGTGGCGTAATACATGGACTTTTCCTGGCTCCGCGGTAGTCGAAAGAGTTCGCCAAACAAGGTCTCCGTTACGCTCGCCATGTAGTTGTAATGGTTGTCATAGAGATAGTCTTTGTTCAAGTAGGTTTCAAGATCGCGCAGCATTCGGCAAGCTTCTTTGTGGTTCAGTGAAAAGATCCGGATAATGTCGTATGCAACGTCGTCTAGAATGAATCGCGAGATGCTGAAGACTGGAGGCAGCTTGATGATGGCATTCTTGTGAAATACAGATAGCCGATGAGATCATTTGATTTGATCAGCAATCTGCGGAACATATCGTACCTCAGGAGAATGAACCGAATCATCGAACACCCAGAACTTGGGTTGGTACGAAAACTTAACATCATGCCGATTCGGAATTGTGACCGGAAGGAGCTCATGCTGTTGTGGATGAAACGGAGAATGAGGAACCGATTGTATCCGGCCAACTTGAAGCGAGCATGTTACCTGCAAGTTCTGTCCTAGCGTCTCCTCAAACATTGAATGGGTTTTAAATAGCACTTTCGCCTAAACAATCGCAGTGTTGAAACATCGTTTGGGCTTAACAATCAAGAAACAGACACGAACCTCCCAATCGTCTGCCTTTTTAAGATGCAAAATTTGCGCCCAAAGCAATTCCAACCGCTTCAAGTGATTCATGCGTTAACCAAAGCCTGCCTGATCTTGAAACACTTTCCTTTCCAAACAGGCCCGGCTTACATCGCCTTGATTATAAGGTTCCCCGTCTCGATAAGTCTTCAATGCCTCCAATGCCTGCGCGATCCCCACCGGCGCATTCTGCTTTCGGGAATTCATATAACCCTCAACTGTCGCGAGAACACGATCAAGTTCGCTGGGCGTTCTATCACGAAGTTGGCTCCCCACCTGCCAAACGAATGCGGTGTTTAACATTTGCCACAACTAGTAGAGTATCAGCCTGAATGAACGCCTACCCAAGGAATAGTCGCGAGCAAGACATATACGAACGCATCCGCTCTCCGCACGGGCACGTTGGGTTCGGAAAGAACCGTTAAAAAGACGTCAAACAACCCAATCAACTGCGCTGGCCGAATGACGTTCGCATTCACGAGTTCGGCTATGTAGCGCAACTGCCGATGTAGAACTCGTGGTTGAGCAAATTTGACAAAGGCAGAGAAAGCTCGCCCAGTCCACGTACTGTGATCTTCACTGTCCTGAATTCGTTTGCATTCACCGCCTGTTGCAAAATGTCGCAGGCCGCCCTGACGAACGCGCCTCCCGTCTTAAAGTTCCGTGCATTCACTATACCAGTTAAAGTACCATAAAACGACGCCTTTTGGGGGAGTTGAGTCATACTGACAAAGTGAAATCCGTCAGCGTTGTAGTCTTATGATCGACAGGCATTCCTTTGTCCTTTAACGCATTACCAGCTACGGAATGCCTTCAGTATCTCAGCTGGATGTTCCTCATACTCGACCGCAACCGTGTTTGCGAGAACCTCGAACGTATTGGCTTGTTGGAAAAGCTGTTGCGGGATGTGGGTGGTTCAGGTTAGTCAGTATGTATGTGGAATTTGCGAACTCGAACGTACTGGAAACTGCACCTTCTCTCCTATGGTGAAAAAGAGGCTGTTACACTTTTCTTCCAGTAACTCTTGTTCGGACTTTCGCGGGGCCTCATGATGGCGGCGCGGACGCCCTGTGCATTGACAAAAGGGGGTATTGGCTGGGTTCCAATGGCGATATTCCCAGATCGTCCGACTTATCGTACCTCGATAAGACTGTCTTCTGTCCATTGAGTTTCGTGGCAGTATTATCCAATAGCTTCTTGGTTTCACTGAGGTTTTCCGGGCAAACTAGGTATTCCTTCCAAGCGAGTCCGATGCGATAAATGCGAAAACAAGCGAGATCTACGAGATCTCTCGTTGCTTGAAGCAAGTCACGTGCTGTATGACTAGCTCCGAAAGAAGGGTATCCAACCTTTTAGGCACGCCGCGCCGTGTCTCACTTTGAAACGCGACACGTTCATAATGTCAGCTTCCCAGGCGTCGAGACCGGCGTACCGGACAAAGTGTGTGAAAACACCCATATCGAGTGTATTGTGCGGGTATGCTGCCCGAATCTGTCTCTCAGATTGTACAGTATCGAGCGGGGGTTGGTGTGAACCGCTCCATGATCCGTCCTCACCCTCGCCCTCAATATGCGAATGAATGTTTGAAATTATGTGCCTCTGAATCAAGTTATGTCCTGCCCGATGCGGAAGGGTCTGGGAGGGGTCAGAGTGTCGGGTTCTCAGCTCTATCTCCGCTATGGGCGCCAGCCACTTGAGCTACAAAACCCTTAAGTAGAGCCCTTCTCTCGTCCCCTTTTCCACCGCCAAACCCCACACCACACTCAAACTCCACCGAAAAACACTATCCACCGTCATAATGCCGTTGAACAATCTCGACCAGGCATTTGCCCCAGCACTCGATGCCCTTCAACGCAATCCAGCTGTCGTGATCTTGGTTGCCGCGGGAGGGTTGGCCATGCTTTATTCTGCGCTTTATTCCCTGGTCTGTTGCCGAGTACATCCATCTTCATCATGTGCCTGCCATACTGATTATTATTTTGTAATACCCAGTACCACGCAGCGTACCCTAGCACAAATGTTCCCATGTACCCGGGTGGAGAGCCCTTCCTTGGGATCTTCCGCGAGTTGGTGAAAAGTGCGAAAGTGCAGGCGAACCACCTCTACTTTGGGAAGATCTCCAAAGTTCTCGGGCCAATTGGGCGTGCGAGGACCTTGCGGTATGAGTTTACTCTTGTGTCAGATCCGGTATGCGTGGCAGTGCAGGCTCATATGTGATGCGGCTTGTACACGATCATGACTGACTTTTCCCATTTTACGCCAAAAAGATTCTCGCAAAAGAAATTTTGAGCGATACTGAAACGTACGGGCGAGCAAAGCAGCTCCGGCTGCTTTTCGGGTAAGCTTTTGATCGGAATGCGGTTCATGACATGCGTGCTGAACTTTGGCTGGTCCAGCCTCCTCGGAGAAGCTACTATCATTGCACTCGAAGGACCACAATGGAAAAAATATCGGTAAGTTGAGCAATGACTCGAGTCATTTGAAATAGACACTTATTCTGTCCCTGCTTACTTGTAAACGGACCTCAGCAAAGTCATTTCTGCCGCATTCACGAATTCGCACTTGAACGCCTCCATTCCCAAAGTCAATGAGGTTCTCGATTCACTTTTCCCCATCTGGGACGCGCAGGCATTGGCCGGTACGCCCGTCGAGGTGTACAATGACCTTTCGACACTAGCACTTGATTTCCTCGGGCATGCCGTGCTGGGCGTTGACTTTCAACTCCTCAAATCACGCATGGACTCCACGATTGACAATGGAAAAATGGGGAGCGCAGGCAAATTGTTGGACATGATCATGCTGGGATTGCAGAGGAGGGTGGGAGGAATGCCTCCCATTTTCTGGCGGTTTGTTGGTGACAAATTGGGGGATACTATCAAGGAGCTTAGGGATATTATTGAGAGCATTATGGACGCCAAGGCAGAGCAGCTGCGACTCAGTGACAAGCGCCAGGGTGACTTGCTGGAGAGTATGCTCTTGCAAGCGGAAGCGGTACGATTTCTTGAATCCGGCGGATACGTAAAGCCGTTCCCTACTGACACCATTCCACTCTAGGGCGTTTCAAAGAAAGATATCATTGACAATATGGTCCTCTTGTTCATTGCCGGTATGCACCAGGATGAACTGGCCTCTTGTGGTGGACCTTATAGCTGATTCTATCGCTCTATAATAGGTGAAGACACCTCCGCCAACACCATGGTTTGGACTCTCTTGCTTCTCGCCCAAAACCCCGACAAAAAGAAGAAACTGCAAGATGAAATCGAATCCGTCCTTGGCAACGATGGTGTTCCGAAAACCAGCGTGGACATAAACTCATTGAAGTGTGTATGCAGATATTGTGTGGTTCAACATGCCGCAGGCGCTTGCTTACCGCCGAAATTACCTGAAATCCAGGTACCTCGACGCAGTCATCAAAGAATCGATGCGTCTCTACGGTCCCGCACCCCTCAGCCAACGCAGATCTAAGAAACCGGCATTGCTTGGCGACAAGTGGCAGATCCCTGCCGACGTAAGTATTTCCCTTCTCCGCTGTCAAGCATCTTCATTGCATTCAAATTTCTCCAATCTCCAATATTTGCAGCACGATATAGTAATCAACTGGCGATTCATGCACCTCGATGAAAAGTACTGGCCGGAACCTCTTGAATTCCGCCCGGAACGCTGGTTCGACGAGACTGCAAAAACCAACCCTGCCTACATGCCATTTGGAGGTCAGCAAAGTCCCTTTTTGTCCCGCAATGCCGTAGCCGTAGGCTAAATCATTGATTTCTTTGTCGTTGACAGCTGGTCCCTTCATGTGCCCCGGCATGCGTTTCGCCAATTTGAGTATGCGGGTACGTTACCGAAATCAATCGTTGACGCTGTGGAACTACGCCAACTAGTTGTGTCCTCATTCCTCCTTTTAACCGTTTGCAAAACAGATGTCTCTTGCCCGCATCGTCCAACGATACGATTTCACCCTTGTTCCTGGTCAATCCTTGACGGAAGTTTTTACCGTGACGCTGGGACTGAAACAAGGCCTCAAGTTGGATATGAAGAGGCGGTAAAAGTCGGGTGGTCAATCTTCCACGAATGATTGTGCTACGAATGATTGTGTAGGGTTAGCGAGGAAAAAATGCATCAGCTTGAAAATTGTTTTCAATCATCAATATCCTTAGTTCCCCTGGTGGGAACTGTTTAGTAAAGCTCGTCATTGTAGTGGATGTGATCCCCTGGTGGGAACTGTGTAGTAAAGCTCGTCATTAGTAGTGGATGTGATTTAAGTCTAGATGGTTGTTTTGTCGCCACCTTTAGAGACGTTCACCGGTTCCACAACCTGCTCTCCGGATTCCAAACCCGTCTGTATTGACCTACACCTTTTTCTGTAGAAAAGGTCTAAACGTTCAAAATCGATGGAGAAACTAAACTCTCCAACGACCCTACACCAGACGCTGAAGCGTTCGCAATGTCCATCAACTCTCTTCTGCTCGGCGCGTTGGCGAATGCGACCTTTTTGCACGGAAGATTAGAGCAGCGGTTTTTCAGTAAAGTGGTTCTGGAAAACGGTAGGGGCTGGCAACAGAGAGAACAGATACTAACCTGCATCAGCTCTTCGATCCCACCGAGAATGTGTCCAGGTTTATACGAAAACTGCAAAAAGCCACTAAGTATCGGCAATTCGGGCACCTACGCGGCGGTGCCTTGTGTTCACCTGTTTCAAATCCTCCAGACGGGTCACGCCGCTGAGCACCAGTATCGTCTCGATACCTGCTTCCAAGCCGCCGATAATGTCTGGCAAAGAAGACCCACATACCATGTATGCGTAAATTACTCGCCAATGAGAACGAATGAACAAGTCAAGATCTACCTGTGTCCATCCGATCTCCGATAATAACCGTGTTAGCTCTCTTGCCTCCTAATTTTTCCAGCGCCGATGTCATCATCAGAGGACTGGGTTTACCTGTACAATCAAACAGTCGGATGGGAGCAGTTACACGCCAAAAGCCAAACATTGGAAAACTAACCCAAAAAATACGCCTTCACTCCCGTAGCAGACTCGACAGGTGCTACCAGCGACCCACACGCCGGCGCAAACCCATTCTCGACATTATCAACGACGTCCACGTTTGTCCCGATCAATCGCGCCCCTTGTCGGACCAGGTTGATGGCTTTCTGAACGGTCGCGTAGTTATAGAGCTCCGATTTGGATGTTTCGCCTATCACCACTGTTCGGGGGAGAAGTAACGAGGTAAGAAACATAAGGCCGTCTGGCTACGGGTACAATTCGCGCAACCTTTACCGTAATCGGGATCTTGATCGGTAAGGGTGAACCCTACATCCTCGAGCGCTTTGATGAGTCCAATCTCGCCGATGACCCAGGCGGTGCCGTCGGGTTGCTGCCTTGCTAGAAATTGGGCAGTGGATAGAGCCGACTACAGTAACACGAGCGTGGTTGTAAGCATCGTTCTTTGTTCTATAGCAATGACGATATTCCTTACGGTGTAGAAATGGCTCTCGTCGACCTGATTGTGACAATCAACACTCACTCAAAACGATGTTTCAGCAAACAAGAAATCAAGAGGAGCGAGTACCTCAATACCTAACCGCAACAACTTCTGGCTCAACAACGCAGGGGTCTTATCGCTGCTGTTGGTCAAAAATAGAAATTGCTTCTTCTCCTGCGAAAGCCCCAAACCGATCCATCAGCATAACACCTAGCGCCATGTCAACATCGGAGTATCCATCCCACCCACCCTCTTCAACCATTCCACAAACTCCATCACCCCCGCCAAAAGTTTGTTTCCATGGTAAATGACACCATCCATGTCGATAATGAAACAGGTTTTCGACATGATGTCAAAGGGGAGTTTCCGCGGTTGCAACCTTTTGTCTGCAGCAGGTCAGAGTGGGTTTGACACGGCGGCTGGGAATCAGACTCACCCATGGCTACCCGCTCTTTTAACGTCTTATCGGACGTGGATAATCTCTTTTTAGAGGGATTGGAAGGTTGGATCGCTGGCAACTCGGCTTAATTTCCAAGAAAAGGACACACCTCTAGCTCCTCCATCCACCTATCCAAATCAGACGTGTCAGACAGCGCGCATTCTCTCATTTTACGTTCATACACATCTTTGAGGGTGGGATTTCCGCATGTGACTTTGTCATGCTGATCAAATCATCAGACCGAGGATTTGAACCGTCAGGATTATCAGGTATGAGGAAGAGATCACGGAAAGAATTGCATACCTTTTTCAGCAGTTTGACTGCGTAAGCGAAAAATGAAACTGCTGGATGAGTACTGCTGATGGGAAAAGCAAAAAAGAAAACAGATCTCAAGAAACTCATACCTATTCCGTCACGGTTTATCGCAGCGTACTTTCCGGAAACATGTTATTCTTCTCATTTTACCAAGCGAGATTTCAAAAATGACTGGCGGATACCTGCTTTAGCCGATACAACTGCACGTATGTATCATAAATATGGTCGGTCCTGTGCGTTTGGACGACACGTGTGTTGCGGTTGCGAGCGAGATTCTAAATGAGGACGCGAAAGTAGCGTAAACACAAAGAAGTATGCCGCGCTTTCTCGGCAATTCGACGAGTTCATTACATCATGCTGTCAGAGGTGACATTTCAAGAAAGGAGCGGATAAAATTCAAGGCACCGGTTGGGATTCTCAAACGAGCTGATTATCGCTCGGCCCTCTTACGCTTACCCTCAAGCGCAGAAAATCGACCTCACTGAAACGCACGTACCAGGATTGGGTAATGAGTTTCAGATTAAGCTGCGAAGAAACCGGAGCCCCGAAATATACGATTCCCCGCTTACCTCGCAAAATTAATCTTTTGCTCACGATAAAACAGGTCAATCCGCTCCACGTTCTTTTGCAAAGATCGCTTGTGGTGAGTCACCCAAATGTGATGGAGATGGTCCCACTCCCAATATGACAACACTACGAGAAGCTTGGCTCCCTACTTGATCCAGTAATCCGCGGAAACGCCGGAATGATTCATACCTATCCAAAGGTGGTGAGAAAGCCTTTCCCTACCAAAACACCATCTCGGCAGTATCGCGTCATCCTTGCCGACTTACAGTTCATGACTCGGCACTTGATCCTCTTTCGTCAGATCTAGCGAAATGCGAAACGCACGTCAAGGATATCATCCAAATGTAACCGGCTTCTCAAAAACAATAAATGAAATCAAGGCACGTACCCAATCCACCGACAAGCTGCACCTTCTCATGCACGATTTCGTTAAGAAGGGTCTAATCCATTAGATCAATGGGAAAGACAGTAAGGTTTCAACAAACAATCACGGAAACTGTCTCAACGTTGTAACAGCAATCGAGTCCCATACTTTCAATGTATTATACTGTAGGTACATTGGAGCCCACTCCACAACCTGGTTCGTTAAAAGGAGCTCGCCGAATCGCATATTGTGTTTTGAGATGCGGGAGTCTTCAGCGTCAGAAGATGGGGAAGTGGGGGGTTTTATAAAGCGCGTATCGCCTCGACACGTGGATTACGACGCGTGCGTCTGTGCCTTCTCACACACTTATGGGTAGGTATCCCTTGCGTGGAAAAACAAAAAAAAAGGCAAGATTGGCCTGAATAATAAATGATGATGGCAGAAAGATACGTAGATAGTCGGTGCTTTGGGGTATCCTGTGCCTATTTGTTCAGCCGGCGGAGGTTTCGCCTGAAAAGCTTTGAACGACATGACGACAAACGTCAAAAAGGGTATCCCTTTTTGATTGCACAGAACAGGGGTGCAAAGCAGAAATGAACATTTATAAGCAGAATGTGTCCCTTCTTCCGCCCCTTTTGAATACACTTTTGCTGCTCCATCGTCCGCTTCATCGCCAGAGGCATGACCGGAGTTTCCAAGTGGAATGCTGTTGATGGCAGTGCTGTTCATATTGGCCATGTTGGTCTGGGACGTTCTCAAACAGGGATGAGCATCGTTTCGGTTGGCGGGAGAAAGACCTTGAAATCACTTGGGGCGCTTTGAGGGGCCCCCTTTTTCGAAATTGAAGCTAACTTCCTTGTCACTGTCGGTCGAATATGGTAGCCCGCACATATGAAAGAGGCAAAACTTGCCGTCGGAGTAAACATTTGGATACCCAATCCTGCACTTTGAAACCTCGGTGTTCAGTGTAGCTCTTCGGTATATGAAAGGAGGAAGAAATGAGCCTCACCATTGGATATCTTCCATTAAAGCTGGATCTGCTGAGCCATGCAAGTGGGTGTTGAACTGCAATTGATGCGCATCTGCTGCTTTCTGATCCTTAAATACAGAGGTAGAGCAATAGTGTTAAATGTAAAATTCACCGAGACCTTGTGTTTGCAATTAGAAATCTATTGACATAGTTTCCATAATATATTCATTTGTTTTTTTACAAAAAGGGTTGACGATACATACAATGGAAGGTACTACTTCACACTACTGAACGTTTTCAACTACAGTTCTTCCGAACCTTCGGCGCCCTATACAACCTCAACGCTAAACTGCTCGTCACGACACACAGGGAACTCAACGCCATAGCCAGCCCCGCCATCCACGGCGCCAACCTTATTCTTGGGGCCGTAGGGTACAGCACACCCGCTGCGATGGGCAGGCCCAACATATTATATCCGAAAGCCCAAAAGAGATTGATGCGGATGCGGCGGAATGTGATGCGGGACAGATCGAGAAGGGTGAGGACGTCGCGAAGGTCAGATTTGACGAGGACGGCCTGGGCGGCTTCGATTGCTACGTCTGAGCCGGCGCCGATGGCGATGCTGTTGTTTTGTTGGGAGAGGAGGGAGGATGTCAGTCGGATGCAAATGTAATATACTAAAATGCTATGCTCGAACGAATCTTGACACTTACCCAACATCGGCCTGAGCTAACGCAACAGAATCATTGATTCCGTCTCCCGTCATCGCTACCCTTCCACGCCCACTCCCATTCGGTCCCCTCACAGCAGCCTGCAAATGTTTCACCTTGTCCGCTTTCTCTTCAGGCAATACCTGACTCAGTACCCTTTCCTCAGGTATCCCAACCGCTTGAGCAACAGCCAAGGCAGTTCTTGCGTTGTCCCCCGTGATCATCCATACTTGCACACCACGACGAGTCAGCGCCGCCACAACGGGAGCGGCTTCGGCGCGGACCGTGTCGGCAATTGCTAGAAGAGCGAGGACTTTGCCGGACACATGGTCTTTGGAGGGGTACATGCCCACCCAAACGACTGATCGACCTTCCTCTTGCCACGTCCCCACCGTCGATTCCGCATCCGCGTCCGTACACCCGCTCTCTCTCATCCACCTCTCGCTGCCAATGACGACGGTGAAGCTGCGTCCATCCTCGGACCGCAACTCGGCTTTTAATCCTTTCCCAGCAGTCTCCCCAACTTCTGCAATCTGGAACGCTCCTCCAATTCGATCAGCCCTCGCATCACCTCCTTTGCCATCGGTCGCAAACGTTGCGACAGCCTTCGCAAGGGGATGATCACTGGCACCCTCAACAGCGGCAATCAAAGTCCACAAATCGATCTCAGTCTTCAGAGGAGCTTCCGTCGGATCCAATGCGGCAGTAGTAACGCGTGAGTCAACGACGGTAGGTTTACCGTGCGTGAGAGTTCCCGTCTTATCGAACGCGATGGCGGTCACGTCATGAGCCATCTCGAGTGCCGCACCACCGCCTTTGACCAGGATCCCGAATTTCGCGGCCACTGAAAAGAGGGAACAACGTAAGTTAGAAATGCTCATGAAATCCAACACCATCATGTCGAAAGGGCAGTTTGGAGATAGCTACCTCCAGTCCCCACCATAACAGCAGTCGGCGTCGCTAACCCCAACGAACATGGACATGCAATCACCAATACCGCGATGGCAAAGTCCAAGACGAACGCTAACCGATCTTTCTTGTCAGGAATCCACGACTCTGGTACTGCACCAGAGTACACGAGCGCAACCCAAAAGACCAGCGTCAGGATAGAGAACAAGACAACAGCGGGGACAAAATAGCGGGAGATTTTGTCGACCACCGCTTGGATGGGTGCGCGAGACGTTTGGGCATCCTCGACTAGACGGATGATGCGGGAGAGCGCGGTTTCTGCGAGCAATTCTCTTGTGAGACATGGACAAAGACAAACGAGAGAGAGACAACGAAACTCGAGACTAACACATACCCGACCCAACTTTCAAAGCTTTTATAAACACCACATTACTCTGATTCACCGTCCCACCCATAACGCTATCCCCGACATTTTTAGTCACAGGAATGGGTTCGCCCGTGAGCATACTCTCGTCCACAAACGTTGTGCCGCGGACGACTACACCATCGCAGGGCATTCGTCCTCCGACTGTGATTTTGAGAACGTCGCCAACTGAAGGAACACAAGGGGGTTAGTGACAGTAAGACTTGGCATGTTGCGATGGGAGGTGAAAACAAAGGAGAGTGCACCTTGAACGAGACCAATGTCTACCTCCTCTTCCTTGATAACCTTTTCAGGGTCGGTCGGGTCGAGAGTGACGAGCGTCGCTTTGTCAGGTGTCAACTCCATGAGGCGCGTGATAGCTTCAGACGTTTTACCTGCAACGCGGAGAAAAAAAGGGACCAAAATGCCGTCAATGAAACATCGCCAAACACCAACCAAATGATAGATAAGTGAAACTTCTTGTCGAGCGGAAGCGACTGACCTTTGGCATAGGCTTCCAAAAACTTTCCGAGAAGGATAAAGAAAATCAAAAGCACAGACGTTTCAAAGAAGTGACTCGTCTCTTCTGTGTGGGTCGCCATGGCGTAAGCGACGGCATAGACAGAGTAGAAGTATGCGGCGCTCGTGCCGAGGGCCACGAGGACATCCATCTAGTAATGAATGAAGTTGCGTTAGTAGCCGGTCGTCATATCAGGTATGAGCGGCCACTTACATTCGCTGTCCTGGTATATTTCAAACTGTTCCAGGCACCCTTATAAAACCTCCACCCCAACCAAAACTGCACCGGCGTCGACAACACAAACATCACCAGCGCCTCGACCGTCAACCCAGGGACAACCTGTTTCATGATAACCATTTTTGCTTGGTTCATATCGGGAAAAGCCATCATGATGACCATAGAAAAAAGGATGGAGGGGATGACAAAAAGCAGCGCGTAAAAGACGTCGCGACGGTACGACTTGAGTTCGGATTCTTGTCGGGAGCGAACGAGGGCGTCGCGTGTGGTTGTTGGGGCGAGGCCGGAGGTGTAACCCATGGATTCGATGATGGTGATGAGGTCGCGGGTGCCGACGATGGTGGGGTTGTGTTTGATTATGGCCTGGTGGGGGGGGGGGCGGAAACGAGAATGCATCAGCACGCACTTCGGATACAAAAAGCAAATCGACCAAACAGGCAGAGGATCGAATGTACGAACCTGCCCCGTAATCAAGCTGAGCGTAGCATCTTTCACTCCATCATGTCCCTTGAGACCGCTTTCCACTGCCGCAACGCACGAAGCGCAAGTCATGCCACCAACCAGCAACCTGGCCGTAGCAGCCTCTGGTTCATGTGGCACTTCAGAAACAACCTCAATGGTATCCGCATCGCTTTCTAGTCTGTTCCTCCTGTCACCAGCTTGGACCACCTCAGACTCGGTATCTAGAACCTCGTACCCGACATCCTCGATCCTGTCAGCAAGGTCCTTGGACGAAACTAGGAGAGCATCATGGTAGACCAGTGCGCGTTGCGGGAAAAGGGTGACGACCAGAGAAACGGGGTCGACGCCAGGAACTTGTTTCAGTTGGCTTTCAAGTGCGGAGACGCAGGAAGCACAAGTCATGCCGTGAACGGTCAAAGTCGTTTTCCGGCGGGCGGCGGGGTGTGAACCTTTCATGAAATTGGGTCAGCTATCGGGAAGACTGAAACAGATGTCTGAGACAAATGGAGGCACCGTACTTTTCTTCTCGTCTGTTTTGTGTGCTATCGGAAGTTTGTCGATGGATACCACATTGTAGCCCATCCCTTCAATTTTAGCCGCGATATCGGCCGCCGACAACAGATTCAGATCATACTCGACCGTCGCCCTCTGTGGGTTCAGGGTGACGTTGACACTCTTTTCCACTACCCCCTTGATATTTTTCAATGCTGCGGTAACACCGGCAACGCAAGACCCACAAGTAAGTCCATTCAACCCAAATTCAGTCCCCGCCAGGACCGCATGGGTGTTTTTGGAGGGGGGTGCAAGCCCAGTGTCTTCGAGCCGGAGGGGTGATGCAGCAATGACTTCTACGGACCGGTATCCCTTTTTCAAGAGTGCGTCACGGCAGGCGGTAGCAAGATCGTATGTAAAGATAGTCTTGAAGTACACATCAACCAGCAGTGCGTCTTGCTCCTCCACCACGTTCTCTGCGACCGTCACACCTCTCACCAGATCTACCTCGACCGCCAACGTCCTCCCAATATCTGAGCTGAGAGCATAGCGTCGACCATGAGCACATCGAGCGCGGGCATCGAGGTCCACAAGACATGCTGGGACTGTGGTTTCACGGGAGATAAGAGGAACACCGACACGCAAACGGACCGAACGGGGTGGAGCGGGGGAGGATAATTCGAGGATCTTGGATGGGACAAGGGATTTGCAGTGACATTCGTTGCATTGGCAAGCTAAACAGGTGGTGCAAAGGTGGGATAGGTCCTCCTTTGTTCTTGGGGTCGAAGGAGGAGAAATGTCGGATGAGACACGGGGATCTGTTTCGTCGAAGGCGAGGAGAGTTTCATTTGATCCGCACGAAGAGCAGAAGTCCTTTGCCGACAACGGCGCGTTTGGTTCGCCGCAGCTGTAAACAAAAGTGAAGTCAGACGCGACGCCTCTTACAAACAAATCAGGAATTTGATCAGACGACTTACCAGTTTGTGTATTCGGCCGAAGCATCGCAGCCATCACTACCACGCTGTTGTTTTGCTTCCAGTGTTTCTATGAGGGATGACACGTTCATACTTGAAAATGGAATGCTGTTTGCTTTTGGCAATGTCACGGTGTGCAGGGGCATTTCGCCGGAGCTTTTAAGTTTTTGGGGGCGGGTGGTCGACGCGTCGGCGATAATGCCGCGCGGTGTGACCCTCGAGCAGCAATTATTGCGCACTTGAGACAAAATCCCGCGCGTTTCAGCGTTCCCATCCCTCGTCATCTCCAAACACCAAGAACGAGAATCCACTGGCAACTTCTCGATGGTGCTACTGTATTCTTACGCCCAAGGGATGGTTTCGTCGACACTGATTGGATGACAACACTTTCCAAACCACTTTCCGGTATCCACAGACTCATCAATGAGTGATCTGACCAGGTTTCTGAAGAAAGTACTGAAGTGTTGAACACACGCCTGCCTTATGCTCCCCATATAAGACAGCCCGGCTGTCTCGGAATACTAATGTGTCGGGCTTCGGTGTAAAAGACCATACCTCCCTTCGCTGTACGGAATGCAATTGGGCTGCAACCAAGGATTCTCAATATACCATCCAAGTATCAAATGAGTGCCGCCCACAGCCAGACCCATACGCTCAGAAAAATAGACTTGTTAATTGTTACTTGTATGCGTCTATCTAAATGTGTGAAATAAAATAAAAAATATCCAACTCCTAACTCAAGAGTCTTTCAAACGTATAAATTCTGTACTCCATCCCGGGATCCTCTTCCCTCCACATCGTTTTCTGCTCGGCGCAGACAAATGCGTGCTTCATATTTTTCTCGAATAGCGCAACCTCCATTTGGAACCTGTCCCGCATGGGTAGAACGATGATGAATTGTGCGTCTGGGGAGTGAGATAGCAGAATGTCGACAACGCGAGGAAGGAGGACTGCGTGACTGGGTTCGTAAATACAATCCGAGGCGAAGATGGTATGGAATCGTGCGCTCCGGGGTATGGTGCCAATGGAGGTGGTGAACGGACCTTCGCCACTGTTCTCGCCGCTCTTCGATTCGGTATCCAGCTCCCTCCAATCCAACCGAACAACTTCAACACGTCCGTCCAACCCGTTCGCCTCTACATTGAATTTGGCGTTGTTGAGGACTGTCTCGTTGTAGTCGGACAAGTAAACGAGATTTGCTCCTGCAAGGGACGCGACAAGGGAAACGAGGCCTGTGCCGCTGCCGAGTTCGAGAATGGGATGTGTGGTCGGAATGGGGATCGTCAGGTCGTCTATCAACCTTTTTTAAAAAGCGATAATGAGGGTCGTTTAGGTACACGAAACGAAGGAAAATGACGGCAACATGATTGAACCTACTTTGCGAGAAGAACCCCCGCTCCCCATGTTTGAAACCCAACATCTGCTTCCTCAAATGGTGGTTCGCGAATTACCACGTCCCCTAACCGGTCAAACTTCCACGTCCGGGTCACGGTGCCCGCACCCGCAGTTCGTCCGCACAGTTGCGCCATAAGATCCGCGATGTCGGCCACGATCTCTTGCACTGCGGAATCGGATCCCTCCGGGTCCCACTCAGAGGCTATATCGAGCACCTTTACAAGCCACGGCGATATATGTTTCTGGAACGCCGCAAGGGCCAGATCGGCCGATCCATGCCTATTGGCGCGCAGAGGATCGGTTGCGATGTACGTTGTGTGAAGGGAGCGCAGCGAACCCAGAAAGGCCTGTGTTTTATGTGGTGTTAGTGTTCGAGGTGCCGTTGACAGGAGGGAATGGAGGATGGGCGAGAAGGCCGAATCGAAGTCTTCCGGAGGAGACGAGTGCTTGCGGCGGCGCGGAGGTGTGCAGGATGGACTCAGGGCGGGCATGGAGGAACTGGAGGAGATTGCGAGATCTGAGAAACTTCTAACAACGCGAAAATAAATTTCAATGGGATCAATTATAATTAAGTCGCCCGATCACAAATGTGTGCAACAACCTTCCCAAAAGGGTCAAAGTTCTGTAAACAAAGCGGGACGCGTCGCCTCAATGCATTGCACTTGTGAGTTACGCTAACCCTCTCTTGGTAGCTTCGTCGCATGGCCAAAGCCCATCCATGCCCCATGTGGAGCACATGGTTTTTTCACTCTCTGTAGCTTGCCGGCAGGCACTCGGGTCTGGTGGGTGGCGTACAGACGGCGAAAGCATGTAGAGACGACACCCTTGATTGTCCATTTGAGGCAGCCCCATACTTTATTGCCCATGTGAGGCGACCCTCCGGGCATACATTCAGGAACTCGTCGGTGGAGGTGTCACGCCTCTGCGAACCCACTACTCTCCTAATCGCCTGAGGCAGTCCGGCAGCCAGGTTCATTGTTGGTTCTTCAAGGAATGTGGGGTGCCCTCCACAATATTCTCCAGTATTCACTCGCATTTTGCGATGAGCGGTTTGGGCACGTCAGACTGTAGCAGCGACATCAACGCTGCTCCTCCGTTCCCGGTCGTCGTAGCTCTCATGAAACTGGTGTGAGCAAGGAATACGTTTCAGACCCAGTATAAGCAAGTTTGCAAATGTGGGCACGAAAGATGTTTTGATTTCTCAAGCGCATATGCTAGAATACGATGCAGATATCACCAGCAAATTCCGCTCCACACCCGCGCGCAGCGCACAGCACATACTTCACACCACCTCCACCTCACCAATCCCCCTCACCCTCTCCTCAAACGCCGGCATCTCCTCCCTAAATAATCCAATCCCCAGCACGCCCCCCGCCGCCGCCCGCGCCCCCGGCCCGGCGGCCCCCCCGGGACCGGCCGGGGGGGC
>JADGKA010000107.1:0-40344 GCA_027604605.1 Borealophlyctis nickersoniae | reverse complement strand
CCCTACCAACGGACGCCGCCTCCCCATCCCAAACATCCCCTTCCATATCATGGAGGTACAACCCGGGAACATCGTCAGGGTCACCACCCTCCGGATCATCATACACGCTGCGGAACGCTGAAGACCAGCAAGGCTACCGCGACTACGAATCATATTGGGGCATGCGGTTATCTGACCGGCCACCAACCCCACGGTGAGGAACAAGAAAAGCAAAACTACATAAACCATTCCGTGTGGGCTGGTTCCCGGACGGTTTACAACATTTTAGATAGAACGTAGCTATGTGCGCATTAAATAGGCTTTGAAACGCATTAAAGCATCTGGAGGGGGAGAACATATCCCAAACACTGTATACTTCTTTGATCAATAATACCTTTTCTTTGGACAATTCATTTATTTTTGAGGGCGGGGCATTTCTGGGGCTTCAGTTTTACTGTCGGAGGGCGGGGCATTTCTGCGCCTTCAGTTTCACTAGCGGTACCTTCCATGATTGTTTTCCCATTTAGACTTTAAATGTAATGTCATGATGGTAAATCGTACATACAGGTGAACGATATTATAGCACCACCAGGGCAATTGTAAATGGTCTTGGCTGCGCACTAGTTCAAAACCGTAGTGTATTTTTCTTATGCCCTTTCTTTTTCTTTTCGAGATTTACGCCTAATCAGCTACGTGTTTCGACTGCCACGCTCTTCACCTTCCCGCCGTCGCCTTCTCTTGTTTCAACCGCAAAAGAATGTTCCCTGGTTTCGTTACACAGTCCATGCGTCGATGTATGTACCATCGGATTGCAACTCAGGAACGCTCAAAGTCGACTCAACACCCCACCCTAACCCCACCTGGCCCAACGGACGTCTTCCGTTAAACGCACATACATCGCGAAAAAAAGCGTTCAAAAAAGGGCTGATCATAGTGGTTGAACAAGGGATGGTCTCAAGGATGGAGACCATCCCTTCCACCATGGAAGGACATGCTTCCAGTCTGGTGCCTGACACGCACACCCATCTAGCATGAGAGGAGGGTTATGGTAGTCTCAAGCCTTGGGCAGTGTCAAATACCCCACCCGAATTTCGCCATGATAGCACCGGTTATCGGCGAAATCCGGTTCGGGGATGCAAGTAGCGTAGTTTGGGAGATGAGAGCTCGGGAGCCATTGAGCGGCCGGAATGTGAGGCATCAACGCTGCGTAACCCACTTGTCAGTCGTGGTTCCTTTACACCCCTTTTTTTCCTTTTGGAGGCACAATAATGTTTCTCCGGGCAGGTTAGCACTGGCTGTATAGTTGTCATTCGCGGCACCGGGTTCATCACCGCTCATTTCGGTTATGGGGTTTGTTGACATTGTGGCCATTAGGGCTAGCGCTTGCTGCATCCGTCCCCACCCAACTGACGTCGGCTTCCACAACACTTTTTCGTTGTCCATTAATCTCTTGTTTGCTGCGCATTCCCCCACTCATCTGCGGATGAAGCAGTCTACAAAACAATGCCCACTGCTGGCATTCATACTGTAACCGCCGGATTGCACAGAAAGAGTCAGATCCCGTCAATACCAACAGTATAAGAACAATGGATGTCCTTAAGGGAATTTGGGGATGAATGGGCACAATGCGATACATGGTTCAAAAGACGAAAAAAAAAAAAAAAGGAAGACGGACCAATTTTTTTGAACCATGTATCGCATTGTGCCACCACCTACGCGCAGCGAGTTAAGCGGGACAGACCCAAGGTAAATGAACAATGATGGAGGGCATATTGGCCGATATGGCACCGTAACGAAGCGGGAGCGCAGGGTTTGGATACCCCCCGTCCTCCTCCCTTCTTTCTAGCAGTCTTTTTTTCCATTTTGGACCAACGCGGACCGCTCAACACATTGGCAGCTTCCCTGCGTCCCTCTGCCATGCCGGTACCCACTTAACGTGCTACAATTCACCACTTCAGAGTCAACGTGGCGCACTAGACGTATTCGAAAAATGGAAAACAGTCCCGTTGAGCGCTCTCTCGCCTCGCCTCTCCCCAGCTTCAATTGTCGGAAATACCACTCCGGGCAATCTGGAAGTCCCCAATGCTCAATGCTTTCAGGATGAAGAACCTATCCTCAAATTGGCAGGTTCCTGCAGCTTCCCTGCCCATTGAGCGCAGCGTACTCGGACAAACTTTTGGCACCTTCAACACCTTTCGCGGTCGTGGTGGTGCGGTGTATTGTACTCCAAACCCGTCAGGTGTTTGATCCTGTCGCAGCGCCTTGCAGAGTGGGTTAATGTTTCACCCAAGGCAATGGAGTATGGTGGAGTGCCGTCAATTGGCCGAGACGCAATGAAGAGCGCAGGGTTTGGATACCCTCTAGTTCAATAGGGTGCACACGTGCACAGTGCCCGGCCACCGTAATATCATAGGCGCAAGCAGAGAAATGTCTTGCATTTCCTGTGCCCGGCAACCGCAATATAGACGCAAAAAAAAGGAACGGCAAAGAAACAATTGTAAAGCGGAGTTTGGGGTTCAAACCCAGGTGGTTAACGGCCATCAGTGGAGGGTCCAGAGAATCGACATTCAACGGGCGCGCCTGCCAGGTTAGTTGCGTTAACCACACGACTAACGCCGCGTTTCCGTTTCAGAATACTTGCCTCCCATTCATATACAATAAGCCAGCACGTGAGGCGACTCTGGGAAAGAGACCAAGATAACAAGGATTTGCCTCTTAGGTAGTCCACTGGGTGGTACCCACTGTACGTATGTGAAAGACTGGATGGATTGACCACCCTCCAGTTACGTTCCGGCTCTTATTCGCTTGGAGTCGCCCTTTTTTGCCCGTTCAAATACACAACACCGAACATGGCATCTTGATCAACACTCGTGTTCCGATTGGGCGAAACAACAGTGAGTTGATAAACAAACCGTCAGTCTGTGGGATGTTTGGAGACCCCGGACGGAATTTTGATATCCAGGTATCGCAATTGTTTTTTTTCCTTTCATTATTACGGAAGCGCAGAACGTTCAAGATAACTCATATTTTAGGAGAGAAGAGGAGAGAAAGACTGTACATGTTTTCTATAATTACATAGCCATATAATAAAACTGGGCCGACGCGAGAATGAACCAAAATCACTGAGAAAAAGAGAAAATAATAGGTCGTCTAATCCGTTTTGAACTCGTACAACCCCGTCAGATCGCAGCTAACGTTCCACAATCGTCTCGCCTTCTCCATGTCCTTACTGCATACACGAAAGAAATCCGTCAGCATCTTCTCCTCTTGGCTTTGGCCGCACACCGCAACGCATATCACAACACGAAAAACTCACCTCTCCTCACTACTCCCAAACCCACCATTTGGATTCCCCGCACACCGCGAATCCAGGTATTTCCCAGACACACCCTCTAAATCCGGGGACGTGCATACCCATTCCATGTGTTTTGAGGCGCCTTCTAGAGTGTTTGAGAAGGGAGTATGTGGGAGGACGTAGGTCATGAGGAGGCGAATGGGCCAGGGGGATGTGCGGGAGAGGGATGTGTTGGGGACGAAGCCTGGGTGTGAGGTGATGCGTTAGAGTGGAAGGCAGAGCATAGCAGCAGTGCAAAGCGCATCGGTTCGCTTCGCTCGCCTTGTGGCTCGCATAGCATTTATTTACCTGGGCTGAGACAATTGACCGTCACCTTGAGACCCTTTTCCTTGACCCATCTCGCCAACTCGTACGAAAACCACACATTCGCCAGCTTGGAATTAGCGTAAGCGACCATGGAATCGTACGGTTCAACCGAATTTTTCAGATTGTCGAAATCAAATTTGGGTCCACCGGTAGGCGATCTGCCTGGTACGTGAATACCCGACGACACGACCACGACGCGTGATGACCCGTTCCCAGGGAGGACACCTCGCTTGATCAACAACATGACGAGCGCAAAATGGCCCAAATGATTCGCCGCGAAGGTGGCTTCCAGGTTTCCCCACGCGTGGGTGAGGGATGCGTTGACGCATCCTGCGTTGCAGAGGAGGAGGTCTATGCGCGGGTAAGGGAATGATTTGACAAAGGATTCGACGGATTGTTTTATGGAGAGGTCGAGGGGGAGGAATGATACGGTTGAGGAATTTGGGATGATTTGTTCGAGGGAAGCGACGGCTGCGGCTGCCTTCTTGGGGTCTCGACAGGCTGTGTGCGTGGACATTCCGGTTTGCCTTGTTCATTATGATGCTATTGATGGGAATAAAGCAGGGAGCGGGAGCGTACCTAATATTACGGTCCAGTCACCCTGCAGTAATATTTTCTTTGCAGTTTCATAACCGAGACCTGTGTTTCCGCCCGTCACGACAGCAATTCGCGTTGCGGTGTCCATTTCCAACAGACTAGGAGGCTGGGTCAAGAGCAAAGTTTTCCTGTCTGTCTGTCTGTCTGTGTGTGTGTCTGTGTGCGTGTGTGTCTCAGAAGGAGGGGACAAAAGAGCACGCACACGGTTGCACGCTTCCAGTTGCAGAGTCAAACTGTGTTCAAGTGCACAGGAGAAACAGAGGAAGCCCTCGTACGCCGGTGGAGACGACCGATGCCGAGGGTATCCAACTCGCCGCCGTCATTCCTGCAGCCCTGCAATGCCCATTTGTGTCACCATCCATACGGGGCATTGCATTGCAGAGGAATAGCCTGTGTCACCCCACTTCCCAAAGAGGACAGATGCGTCCCTTCCGATGGAAGCCTCCCAGGCCCCCCCACCCGCAGTCGCGCTCACTTGATGAACTCTCTGAATGTCTCCACCCGCAAAACCCTGAAAAAACGAAAACCCTGCAAACTCATCTTGTAAAACTCATTCTTTTCTTCAGCGCGCTGAATTCAAACCAATCTACCAAAATTACAATAACTCGGCCTCCTCGACGGGAACCCTACCTAGGGAAACACTCGTTTCTGCCCGTCTCTCTTATAACTTCTCCTCCTGTAAAAGAACGCTGTCTCATCTCACTATCATCACGCAATCATCTCCGTCGCAATGCCTGCTCCACTCGATACCCTGTTCTCCGCCGTCTTAGGTGGCTTCTTTAGAGAAATAAAAACACGCGGAACTCATAAAATACCAACAAAGGGACCCGTCATCTTCGTCGTCGCTCCTCACGCAAACCAATTTGTGGATCCGCTCATGCTATTGACAACTTGTGGGAGGAAACCTGGATTCTTGATTGCCGCAAAGAGTATGAGAAAGGGCTATATCGCGTTTTTCGCTAAAGGGGTTAATGCGAGTGAGTATCGGGAAACAGCGAGCGATAGCGAGCTGTCCGCGCGAGCCGAAGGCGAGCACCCCAAAGCAAAGTAAGGGTTAGGACGAAGAGCAAGTGAATGCGAGCCTTCGTCCTAACCCTTACCTTGCGTCCCTGCGCGAGCGAAGCGATGCGCCTGCCAACTTGGGGTTAGACTCGAGGGCCAGCGGATGCGAGCCTCGAGTCTAACCCCAAGTTGGCTACGGATTTGCGCAGCAAAGCCGAATGGTTTGCGAAGCAAACGCGTTTATGATTTGCGAAGCAAGTCGGACCTGGTTTACACCCTTTCCCACACATACGAAGGATACCGCTTTTGCTTTAGCAAAAGATATTGATTTGCGCAGCAAATCGGACCTGGTTTCACCACTCATCACCGAACTACCTCTGATCACACGCACGCACACATATACTAATAATATACTCTCCGGCCGTTCCATTCAACAGTTCCCGTGGAAAGACCGCAGGATGTCGCATTTGTGGGAAAGGGAAAGATTTACTTGAACCTGGAGGAACCGCAAATCCTCAGAGGCATCGACAGTGAGTAATGGTGGCGACTTGACGCATTGTTTGAATTTTGTGCATCTCACTCGAATGTTCACCAACTCACAAAACGCATGATAATTGACAGCTGAATTCACGAAACAGCTGCACGCACGCGATATCCTCTCCTTCTGCGGCGCGAGCGTCGAAGTCGCCGAAGTCATCTCCGACACGCTCGTCAAAATCAAAAAGCCCCTCGAAACGGAAGCTGTCATTGCTTCCCTCACCTCCCTTGACCCCACCGACAACACTACCCCCGTGGGCGTGGGTTACAAAATCATGCCCCACCTCGATCAATCCGGCATGTTCCACGCCGTCGTCGAACGCCTCCACAAGGGGGAATGCGTCGGCATCTTCCCCGAAGGCGGATCCCACGACCGTACGGAATTCCTTCCCCTCAAAGCCGGTGTCGCCATCATGGCTTTGTCTGCAATGGACCAGCACCCTGGGTTGGATGTGAAAATTGTGCCCGTCGGGTTAAACTATTTCAACGCCGACAAGTTTCGGTCGAGGGCCGTCATCGAGTATGGTGACGTGATTAGTATCCCGCCGGAAATGATTGACCGGTACAAAAAGGGCGGCGCGGAGAAACGTGGAGCGGTGGCGTTTTTGCTGGATACCATTTATACCAATTTGAAGGCTATTACGGTTACTACGCCTGACTATGAGACCCTCATGGTCGTCCAAGCAGCCCGCCGCCTCTACAAACCCGATAACCGCAAACTTGACCTCGACAAAAACCTGATCCTCGCCCGCAAATTCGCTGAGGTACGTTTACCGTTGTTTCCCTTGCTGCTTTTATCTGCTCCCTCACCTCAATTCTCCCTCATCTTAATTCTCACACAGGGCTACGAAAAATTCAAAGACGTACCCGAAATCGTCGAACTGAAACGCAACGTCCTCCGCTACAACCTCCTGCTTAAATACTATGGTATCCGCGATCACCAGGTGGACAAGACGCACGTGGACCGAACTTATGCGTTGCGGAAGTTGTTGAAACGAGGATTTGAGTTGCTGTTTATTGCTTTTTTGGGTTTGCCTGGGTGAGTTGTGGAGTTATTTGGGTTTTTCTGGGAGGGGTTTGGGGACGGTATAGCTAATCAAACGGACTGTAGGTTTACGTTGACGTTCCCGATTGCGTTTACGGCCAAGAGGATTGCGAATGCAAAGATGAAGGGTATGGCGTCTTCCCTTGTGTTTTTGGGGTTCTTGGATGGGTTTAGTAATGGCCGGATGTTTGATGCAGAGGCGAAAGCAACTAGTTCGGTAAAAATCGAAGGACGTGACGTTGTTGCGACGTGGAAAGTCCTTACGACCGTTTTCTTGGTTCCGGTGTTTTGGACGTTTTATACGGTAACGATCGAACGGCTTTGTTGCGTTCTTCCCTTACAGGATGCTTTGGAATGTTTCAAAAAATTTAATGGTTTTTCGCTGATTTTTTCTTTCTGCAGTTCTGTTCGTTCCTCATCGCCTTTTTCGCGTATGGGTTTACCGCTAAGCAGAGTTTCCATATCTGTCTTGTGGTTTCCGCTATTTTGCCATTCCTGACTTGGGCGACTATCCGCTGCTGTAAGTCTTGTGTTTGCCGCCTATCTGAATATAGACTTTGCCTGGATTAACGCGCTCTGACGCCCTGCACAGACGATCACGGAATCGACGTCCTTAAATCCTTCCGGCCCCTCACCATGACACTCGTCTCCAAATCCTCCGCCCAACAACTCCGAGACCTGCGTCAAGAGCTTCGCGCATCTGTCGTCCACGTCGTGGAGGAACTCGGGCCCAAGGCGTTTGGTCCTGACTTCCAAAAGGACCGCATCTT
The DNA here is from genome assembly GCA_027604605.1 of Borealophlyctis nickersoniae. NCBI lineage: Eukaryota > Fungi > Chytridiomycota > Chytridiomycetes > Rhizophlyctidales > Borealophlyctidaceae > Borealophlyctis > Borealophlyctis nickersoniae. The sequence goes on along the minus strand of JADGKA010000107.1, from coordinate 32,753 downwards.
TAAGGAAGCCACCGACTATGCGTCTGTCGTTGCGCGCAAGATGGCGCGGTCGGAGACGATCAGGGCTGATGCCGTCAAGTATGATAATTTCAGCGATAGTGATTTTGACGATAATATCGGTCCGTTTAAGGTTCCGAAGGAAATGTTGAATAAGAAGGGTGAGAAGGAGAAGGACAGTGAAGCGAAGGCGGCGTTGGTGGTACCGCCGACACCGATTACACCGACCACGCCTACACCGCCGGTGGCCCAAGGTTGCTACAGCGCCTCCTGCCGCGCCGGAGGTGAATGCTACAGTTTCTCCTGCCCTCGTCGCAGAGCCTTGAGCAAAATCGCCATTTTAGTCGGCGAAGACCAAGACCACCACCCTGCCTTACCCACCTCCGCCCACGTCGTTGACCGACTCTTCGCCGCCTCCGACTCCTCCATCCGCACCCCCTCCCTCCGCTCCGTCTCTTCCGTTTCCTCCGTCTCGTCTTCCATCAAACGCGAAATCAGAAAACACCAAGCCTTGGACGACATCACCCGCGAAATGGAAGGCGTCGCGACACCCGTTTTGACATCCTTTGACCACGACACACCGGATTGGGAGCGCGTGCCGACGCCTGATGTCGCGGGAAGTTACAAGATTGGTGGAGGGTCCGTGGACGCTAATTCGTATGCTGCTGGGTACGTTGCTGGGTTGAACGCTGGGTTGAGGCATCGGGCTCCTGGGGTTGGTGCCGCGCCGCCGTCGCCCGTTACGCCTGGGGAGGGGAGTGAGCCGGCCACGCCGAAGGGGTTGTCGAGGTTGAGGGTTGGTGTATGAAGGTAGATAAGGGTTCTTTTTTGGTTGGGGGTTGGGTGATATGATGATTTGGGTTCTAGATTGGCGGCCGCGGCATTTTTATGGAGAATTAGTGGTAGGGCGCGTTGGGTCGGGGCGTAGGTGGGGTTAAGGCAGGCAGGCAGGCAGGCAGGCAGGCCGATGATATTTTCTTCACCCCTCTTAACACCTCATTTTTGGCTTTAGCGGCGCGCCTCATATTAGAAAGCAAAAGGAAAAAGGAAACAAAGGGAAGGAAAGGAAAAGGAAATATACTGCTTTTATCTTTTTGGGATTCGTGGTTTTCGGCGTTTCGGGTTGTTTGCTGCAGGATAGCCTCGAGATTCAGTCTCAACCACCTTCATTCTTCCTTGAAGTGTGGGTGCAAAGTGGATCGAAATTGTTGAATCAACAGTCACACCGGTTTTGCTCCTGCCTGACGCCAAAACTCAAAACACAGACCACTTTGTATGGGAGCAGCATTTTTTTCCTGCTGTGCTGACTCGGACCAAGAGGTCTGGAATGGTTATGCCCGTCCCTCGTCGTCCGGCGAAAAAACGTTTGAAGCTCGTATGGGATCAGGGGAAGAACCCTTGAGCAAGCCTTCACCCCACGTCTTCGTTTTGCGTGTGTGCAATTGCACTTTGGCGGACCGTGATGTGATGAGGGGCAGAGGCCAAAGTAATGCACGTTCACCGGCATCATTGGAAAGATGAAGGGATTGTTATTCTTCCACCCCTCTCGGAGCAGGCCGGGGATTGGGAATGCGGAGTCCTGGCATCCCTTCATTTTTTTTGGGTGGGCAATCAAGTACGTACTGTACGGGCCCCACATTTGCGTCCAAAAAAAAAAATTTCGCACGATACCAGGCCACCAGGCACACACGGATGGACGTGACCCGCTATGTACGGAATGTACGACGTCCCAATTCATTTGAAATTGGGTAGGAGGTTTGAACTTCACAGGGCACAGAGTTAGGGGTGAGATACCACCACGAGGGAAGAAACAGAAAAAAAATGCAAAGGGTATACGTGTCATTGTTCACTTTGTCCAGTCCAGCTGGGTGGGCTGGCGAATGGTAGGATGAAGTTCACGCAATGTTTACTGACCCATTGTGGGGCTGATTGACAATATACAGCATTTTACAACTTTTGGGTGGGATTGGTTCATAGCAGGTCAATGGGTAGTGGAAAGGAAGGGGGAAAAAGGAGGGAAAAAAACATTCGGGGGGATGGTCAAGCGCGGATACCCTCACCGCTTTGAAGGGTATCCGCGTCGTGTTGGCTTTCTTTGGCAGGGGGCTTCGGTCTGCGGTCCAAACGGCAGCACGAAATGAAACCCAAAAGGAATTGCCTATTGGAGGTTCTTACTGCATTTTGGGGAGTAAGCTTCCAGTTCCGCTGATTTTCCATGGCGAGGTTCGTCACTCGACAGAAGTGAAGATGACCAAAATGTTCAACGTCAATTGTACCCGTTTTGCAATTTTTTGGCCTTTCGTTTGTTAGTTCGCGTGGCAATTTGCAAACCCCAAAATAAGGACAAAAAAACGGTATCAACGGGCTTTCCAAAAACAAAGACCGGAGACGGCTGGAACTGCAAGGGACGGTACGCACGGGAACATGATGGGCGTGTCGCCTTAAATGACCAATTAAATGGCTGGTCCGAATGGTGTTGAGTCACAGCAGCGTTGGAATACATTTGCGAAATCATTTTGGAATACGTTACGGGTCCAAATAGGCCTTGAAAAACAGGAAGGCAGCCCAAAAAAAAAAAGCTCAACGGACGAATAGGGAGCAGCGGGAGCAGCGGCACCGTTCCTAGCGGGAGCAGCGGCACCGTTCCTAGCGGGAGGCGGGCGGGCCGGGCGTGTACAAGAAGAAGACGAATGCTAACGCCCGCAGAGCAGTTGGGTTGCAAATCACTCAAGTTTATAGGGTTTTGCTGTTTTTATTTAGGTATGGAGCAAAGCGGGCAGCGTACAGGGAGACAAACCGACGGAAGTTTTCCCATCCAGCAATAACGAAGTCTGGATACCCCTTGCCTGAGGACAAACAAAAAAAACGTGAACAGGGTTTGCGTTTGTTTTTTATTCATGCGATCCCGGAGCAAAGCGGGCCGCACAGAAGGAGAAAGAAGGACGGGAGTTCCCCGACCCAGCAATAACAAAATCTGGATACCCCGTCCTGCAAGTCGTAACTGACAAAAAAAAGGGTGACCAATTCTATGAGGCTCACTGCACTACGCACCTGGAATGTTAATATCGGGAACGTTCCGTTTCCATTGCGAATAGCCTTCCTTCATTCTGGAATACATCCGATGAGAAATGCAAATTAGTTTTTGGTGAATGTCTGGGCACGGAGATAACCACTCCGCGGTCGTGATATCTTCTCAAACCACTGCCTCATCTCTGGACTTCTAACGAGGCTCCAAAGACAAAGAAGACAGAGAGATGGGGTAGCAGTGCTTAATACGCATGCGGATGCCAGAGTGGACAAGAATAAAAAAAATTTTGTTGCGAATAAAAAAGAATATTTCAATGTCTCACACCACCTCGAAGCCCTGGCCTGCGGCAGCGAGTGGACCCCGGGAGTATCCAAACCCTCACCACTAAGGGGTCACCCTACGCATGACACACTCAGCTACACCACAATTTTTTGGTGATCACGAACGCCGGCACATCCCTATAATGATTAACTGGTTAGGCGTGCGCAATGTTGGTTCTCCGGATTACGTGATCATGCGATGGGAAACTGCAATGAATTGATTGCGGTTGCGAAGTCTCGTCTCACTTTCTTTCACAAACAACCACAAAGTGAAAAAGACATATACAACAATAGGACGGCAGAGAAACAATGGCGTCGGCAGTGGCTACTCCCCTTACACATCCCAAGGACACTGTAAGTCCCCTACATATCCGTTAGGGGCAGGGTATCCACGTTCCCCGTACCTGAGCATTATACACAAGAACTGAATTGTTAACAATCTCCTCCAGCGTAGGCTCAAACCCCACCGCATCAACCCAAAGTACACATGTACGTCCTCACTCCCGCGCTTCCACCGTATCCAGCCTGACCCCCGTTTCTTCATTCACAGCATCCCCCCGCAGCAAAATCCTCAAACTCCCAGATATTTCCAGCGTCGCGGTGTCGCGGCCTGATACAGAAGCTGAAGATACGCATGACGAAGGGGATGTTGGGGCAGAGGTTGGAGGAGGAGGGGAGAAGAGGAAGAAGAACCCGTTTCATATGCCGTCGGATGCGGAGGTGTTTGCTATGCGGGAGGAGGAACGAAGGGTTAAGCAGGAGGTAACGTTATGCTTTGGTAGGATGTGACTGGTGACAGCTCATTTTGCATTTGACATATCGTATGCAAAAACCCACGCAACAGGCAAAAGAGAAAATGAAACACCTCAGCATCTACGAGAAGAACGTGGTGAAACGCAAAAACTTCAAGTCCCTGCTATCCGAAGACGCGGACGATGTAGAGTTTTACGAGCAGTTGCGCAAACGGGATTCGGATAAGATTTTGGTTAATCGGCATACGAGAGGTACGGATGGACTCTTGCTTCCCAATTGGAAACGCTAGGAGGGTGTTGACGCTTTGAACGAAAGCCGATAGACACTTCAAGAAAGAGAATCTCCATGATTTTATCGCAAAGAAGCGGGAAATGTTTTTGGTACAATATGCGTTGGGTGTGAAGAGAGAGGAGATGAGGAAGTTGGAGGAGATTGCGCAGGTAAAATAACGCTGATGTGGTCTGGAGAGGGTGGGAGCGTGGAGGATTGCTGAGACTAAACGAAGTACGGTGTGGTGGGGGTCTTTAGGCGGAGGAACAGAAACTATTGGACGATGAAAAGGCGCTGGAAGAGGATGCTGCGAAGTTTGATGCGTTTTTGAAGGAAAACGATAAGAATTCCGTGGAGGCAATCAAAAGGTTCGGGCCGTCATGTCTACATTTGCATTGGCCGCTATCTCGCACTTACGCCGACCCTGCATTAAACCGTGAAATAGAGCCGAAATGGAAACCAAAGCCAAACTCGAAAAGATTCAAGAAATCAAGAAACTCAACGTGCAAATTATGAGTATTCGTAGCGACATGTCCAAAAACGAGGACCAGCTCAAGGATTTGCAGAGGTATCGCCAGTTTTTGGACAAGTTAACTCCTAGAGAATTTTTTGAGGAGCAGGCAAAGGCGAAGAAGAAGGTGAGGGGAAGGTGAGATGGGGCAAATCCGCGTAGTGTCCCTAATACTGGTGGGATTTCTATTTCCTTTTTGGTGGTCACCTAGCCGGAAGACAAGGCAAAGGAGTCAACGGAGGAGATTGCCGGGGGCGCAGCAGCTAGTAAGTAACTCCTGTGTTCCACTGGAATATGTTATGTTGGTTCTTACTAGTCCTATCCAAACAGAAGGCGCAAAATATTCGAGCCACCCCCGTCGCAAAACCGGCCGCGCCGGCAAACCGGGTTTCAAATCCACGAAACCGGACGCCGACGAAGAGGCAGGCGGAGAAGATGGCACGGAGGGCGGGGAAGAAGAAGGAGGAGGTGTCGGTGGCGGTGGAGAAGATAAAGACGATCCTTACATGGACGACGACGAACCTTTGCTTTTCTTCAAAACGCCCCAGCAATTATTGGATATTTTCGCCGAGTTGGAGGAGAACAATTTGGCGTTGATTCAGAATTGTCAAGAGACGGAGGAAACATTGGAGGAATTGAAACAGAGGATTTTGGAGACGGACGCTAGGATGTGGGTATCCGGTCGTTGGTGTTGGATACCGCCGCAGATGTTGAACGGAATGCTGCCTTCCTCTCAGGGAAAAAGAAACGCAAAGTCTGAAACAACAAATCGAGTTTCTAAATGAAGCGATTGCTCGCGAGGAGGAAAAGGCCAGAATGTTGGAAGAGCGGGCAAAGTGAGGTCCCAGTAATTCATCGCTGGCACTGCAATTTCTGCTGACACATCTCGTTAAAAAGGCTATTCTCGTCCGGCGTCGTGGGCGCAGAGTCTCAAGAGAAACTCTTGGACGAGCTAAATCACAAAGTCAAGGAAGTATACCGGCGGTGTATAGGAGACAACGAAGCCAACCTGAGCACCCTGACGATGCTCACAAATATTGAGAACAAGCTGGAGCAGCTTTTTGAAACCATTGAAATGATGCCGCCGGATAGGGTTGAGCAAGCTGAAAAGGTTTGTCAAACTTCATTGAGTTTCCGGGTTTGCTGTCAGGATTGGATGCTGAACGAAGCCCGTACGGAATATCTGTAGATGAAAGATAAAGAACGACGGCAGCGCCTCCGTGAGGAGAAAATGGACGCTCAACGAGCTCTGCAGGAGGAGAGGGTCCAACGAGCCTTGGAACGCGCACGAGCTCCTGTTAAAAAGAAGGTAAGGAACTTGCTGTATGTTGCCTGTCAAACTTTGAAAGTGCGATGTTGATCCTCAAAAAATAAACAGACCGGCAAACCCGTTGTGTTTCGGTCGGCCCCTCCTCAAAAGAAAAAGAAAAAGGAGGAGGACACAAAGAAAAAGGAAGAAGGTATGTTGTTTCAAATTTCAAGTGGGTGTGATTCTAACGGCTTCAAGGGCTGACGTTTCTACTACAAAGAGGACATGGAGTACTATTGGGAGTTTTGAAAGGAGTAGAGGTCTTGGAGGACAAATATACCCATGATTTAAAAGATTCATTACAGTTCAACACAGTCACAGCTATAATGAAGCACGCATCAGCAGGTACCGCAAACATGAAGAGAAAATGTCCTGTACAGGTGTAAATATTTTATACATTGTGCCAACAAAAGTCGAGCAAGACTACCACATGTGTGCAACCGAGTACCATCCGTAACCCATGATCAAAATAATTTTAAAAGCAAAAGCGATAAGTGACATATCTGTAATAGGCATCTCGTCAAATCAAGGTCAGGCCAGTGAATCTCAGTATCCAGAATTCCACTCACTTTCCCGCAGTCTCACTCGGTCGAATAATCCGAACAACCTGACCGCGCTTCAAACCGTAATATTTTGCCACAGCATCGTTAGGTTGAATGCGAGGAAGTTGACTTTCTTTTAGACGACTAGATGTTGTGCAACCCGTAAATTTCTCATCCCTTGGAAATCCAATGCAGCCCAAAACTTACTAGCGCGCAAGCAGAGTTTTTTTTTCTTCGTTTGACATGACCTCATGCTTGGGGACAAGCACGTGTTTTGTGATATTTACCAGCAAATCACCTTCCTGAAACAATTCTATCTGGTATTTGGGCGCCATTTCTTGGACGACCTGCGAAAGCATTGTAAACATCCAGAAGGAGCCATTCCAGCATTCATGCAAAATTTACCTTGTTCGCCGATGGCGTTATGTTCTTCACGTAAACTACAATGGCTTTGGTCACCCCTTGGGTCACCATTTGCTCGCAAATACTGAAATGCCCCCTGGTCAGCAAAAAAGCGGTGACTCAACACTGACTCTCATGCCTCACGTCTTGATGGGCTTAATCCCAAGCGACTCATCGTCAGGGAAAAAGCAGAGAAGGTGATCATTGTCATCGTCCCGTTTGGACACTTGGAAGGTCAACGAGGACCGCCTTTTGGACAGTATTTACTCAGCCCAAATTGAACCATAAGCGTTCAAATCAGACATTCAAACAACCAGAACGTACACAATGTTCGACCCATTCACTTTTTGATTTTTAAATTCTTCCAACGACATTTCTCGCTGTGCCCTGGCTACCTCGTATCCCTGGAAAACACCAAAAGCAAACAGTCCAGTCACACCAGAACGCTTCTAAGAAAATCATAGACTGGAGACCGTGACACTTCACAACACACCCTATCGTACACCATTTCGTGCACGGTCCTGTAAGCCCTCCATGTTCTCGAAATGGCCCGGTCTTCGTCCGACATTGCGATGCAAGAAATGCAAAACAGGCAAACAGGGCAAACGTCGTCCGTTCGCTCGCTGTGCCCCATATTGGGTTGTCATACCAACAATTTAAAGTGAGCGCCACTCCGCAGCTTAAATACTGTGCCACCCCGCTCCAAGCAGAGGCTCTCCACCAAGTTCTCCCAAGATTTTACACTTGCAACTCATCTCGTCCATTTCCGCGTCAGTGGCTACTTTCCAGCTGGAGCCGGACCAAAGATACTATAGATTACAATAGGTGCAGGAGGACAACCTGCAGCTGGTTGAGGATACAAATTGGGGTCACACGGTAGCTAGAGACAAACAATGCAGGGAGAATTGTTCGGAGATCAAAGTTTAAAGGCGGTGGAAGATGGTGAGGACAATTGGACCAACCACGCGGCCCCAGAAGTTTGTATATGCTTCGTGTAATACTGAAATGGTGGGACTCTTCAGCGTGCCTACGCTTTTATCACCCTATCAAGGCGACAGACCAGGCCGAAGCGGAAAGGATACTAGCTTTTCATTTTCCCACGTTTTCCGAGTCCACTTTCTCCACAATTTCCAACGCCTCTCCCACAACACCCATGACTCCCGCGCAATCCATAATGCACTGTCAACTAGTCCTCGAGCACTCGGCGTCGCCATACGCGCAAATGTTTGTCCTTACGCACCTGAAAACCCTTGTCAGCAGTCATTTTTCCTTGTTTACTGTCGAAGAGCAATTGGAATTAAGTGCGTGTTGTCGGCAGGCTTGATTGAAGGCGCTTTGGCTTCGGTTGCGAGCCTGCTAAGAATTGAATCTTTCCAGGAAACTTCGTTTTACGCTATTTGACTAATCGAGGGAACACCCTTGAGCCCTTCATTATCACCAGTTTGGCTCACCTTTACTGTTTCATCACAAAGTTGGGATGGTTCGAGAAAGGCGAATTCCGCGACTGTGTGACAGAGGCTTCGAAGTTTCTGCAGGTGGCCCGCCCTAGTTTTTCAGCGATTTGGTGTTGCTGATCCTCAATGGAGAAGTGGATTGATGATTCCAGGCTTCCACTGTCGACTTCCGTTACATTGGCGTAAAGATACTCGGCCTGCTTGTCGCGGAAATGAATCAGCCCACAGCTTCGTTGAAAAATACGGCTCGTCATCGGAAGACTGGTATTGGTCCATTTTCCCGAGATGAGGACAGCATGCATATGATTGACATCTTGGATGTATAGCGGTGAACTTTCGGGACACCCTTCTTCTCCAGATCTTCCAAATCTCCCTTGGGTTGATGGGCGAGCTCTTGGGTCGACGGATACCGTTCGAATGTTTGTCCTCGCACTCTGTACACCCGAGTGAAGCACTTGATTCACGGTTCACACTTTGCTTTTAGCACCACAAGAAGAGTCCAAAATGCAAGACGCGACTTTGGCGCTTTTGAGGAACTGTCTGACTTTCGACTTCATAGGTGCAGTGCGAATCTGTGACGTCGGTGGACTTCAGTCAATCAATTGACTAAGCTTCTGGCCCCTAACTCCAGGCACAAATCCGGATGAATCATCAGAAGATGTCGGAAGTGTACAGGTATGTACAAGTATTTCCTTAATGTGCTGGTACAACACTAACGGCAGTGCTTGCTAGATTCCGGCGACATGGAGATCCGTCATCACCGACACAGCTACATTGCAACTTCTGTTCGATAGTTACAGAACCTTCCCCTCTCCGTATTCCAGTCAGGTGCGTTTTTCGTGGCCGACCTTTGCCTGTTTCATCTTCCGGTCCTAACGGTTTGTCAAGGTGATGGAATGTCTTTCCATGGTCATTTCGACACGAAGATCCCTCTTCAGCGACGATGAGAAGGGAAAGTTTCTGTCTTGGAGCTTACAGGCCACACTGGAGATCCTACGGCAGGATTATGGACTTGACGACGAGCGCAATCGCCATGGTGGGAACGGTCTGGGCCCATCAGTGAGACAAGCAGTTTCCAATTCATGCTCTGTTTTAGAGTTCTGTAGATTGCTAGCTCGCCTGAAATCAGTTAATCAACTGAGCGAAATGATCGAAAAGCCAACATATCCAGAATGGATTCAGCTTGTCGCTAAATTCACCATCGACACGCTTACCGCATTGGATGTAAGCACCCTGACACCCGTACTCTTTGGCTATGCATAAATCCCTCATATTTTCCGATCAGTGGCAGGAAAATAGCATTATTTACTTGCTGACGTTCTGGAGCAAAATGGCGGCGTCTGTGCCGTCGTCCGGCCAAGCCCGTCCAGCAGCCCATGACATATTGGACACACTGGCTGTGCAGGTGAGAAAACGCGTTACGAAAGGCGTTGTGAATGCTACTCATATCGTCGTGACCGCTAGGTGACCATCGCCTTTTTCACTGCCCGCATGACTGCCGTGGATAGTGATGACGGGGATGGCGGTAAGTACCCGCGTTCCAAATATGCTTAGGGGCATTTCCTAATGCAAGCATCTTGTAGACTCACCTTTCGGCGAGGAAGGCCCCTTGTTGAATGTTCTCGAATTGGTCGCAAGCATTGCCCGGCTAAAATACTCTGACACCTGCGCCTACGTCATTAATTTCTTTGACGGTTTGGCTCAGCAATTTCAGGTGAGTTTGCAACCGCGGGTCCCTGTGCAGGTCCCTATCTATGGAGATTCATCTCCATTGACGACGCCCTGTCCCAGGCTTCTAGTAGAGTCAGTCCGGCGCAAATGAGGAGAATCGTGGGTGAGTAACAACGACGCCTTTGTGATTAACGAGATTGCATGCTCATCCATCCCCCTTCAGTCAAATTTGCATGGGTAATCATCACGACATCTCAGTATCCTTTTTTGACGGATTCGTTCTCACATGTCCGATATGTGCATCTTCAGTGTATATACTTGATGGGGTCTATGATTGGGGCGAGGTAGAGATGAGGCTATTTTCCATCTCACCTGACTAGCTTTCAAACCCTTTTCCATCTGCCAGGGCGCCATACCAGGTGACGTCGACCGAGAGCTTGGGACTACGCTTGGTTATTATAGTCGGCTGCCTCACACGTTTGGGTTTGTAGACTGGGGAAGAACAAGACCTGGAGGATGGAGGTACGCAATCCCTTGTGCTGAGCCGATGTCCCTTTTATCCTTCTTGCAATCAATTCATTGAGTCTACTGCTTGCATTAGATTTGACAGGCAGAGTGCTTCAGGTAATTTTGTATTGCACAGGGCAAGAGAGCACCCGAAGTCAGTCTCAAACACCTACCGCAGCTCGTTGAAGTGAATCAAAACTTGGTGCAACAGGTATGTACACTACCGCGAAAAGGCCTGACGACATCGCTGATTTCATTCCAATTCAGCACGGTGATTTGTATATCAGTGAGGACCTTGAAAGAGCATTCTTGCATTTTCTCAATGCATTTCGGAGAAGTTACTTCGGTACAACACAAGTTAGTGGGTTGGCTCGCGCAAATGATCTGATACTGACTGCCACCGGCAGGCGACCTCCCGCACAGGTCGCAGAAGCTCTATTCGAAACTCATCGATTATGGCATCACTGATCAGAATATGGTACGTGGTATGTAATCGGTTTCCCACTTCTCAGTGGATTACCGATATATTTTCGTCCACAGATACTCGGTATTGTTATTCAAAAACTGTGGGTGGCAGTGGACGTTAGTCACTTTTATGATTGTGCGTGGGGTTTCCATTCTCATGCGTCTTCATTTTTAGTGGAAATAACTTGAGGTTTTCGTGGCGATACGATAAAGTCATCTTCGCAACGGTCAACCTTATGAAGGAAATTGCAGTCGGGTTGGTCATTCCATGATTCTCGTCCGCGTCGTCAATTCTATCATGCTGATGCTGCTGCAACAGATATAACTCGGTCAAGGCGCTGCGGAAGACAGATACTGCAAGGTAAGAACTCCGCCCGTACCCGGCCAAGAGTTGGCGCTCGTATTTTGACTTGCTGTACCCTTGTAGATTTCTCCTTGAGAATCATACCTCTGAATTCTTCCCGTTTCTGGACTTCCCTGCCAACAAAGCCAGTCGAGCAATTTACTACCACGCGCTGGCAAAGTTGCTTTTGAGCGACGACAATAGCGAAGCAGATTTCATGCAGTTCATTAAACCCTTTTCAATGCGACTGGATCGTCTATCACAAATCAGTGACATCACGGCATTCCAAACTGACTCCACGCAGGTACGGGAAGATGACATGTAGGGACACGTCGACACCCCTTTTCTAAACTTTTTGTTCGTGTCAGGCTATGCTGGATGGCACTTTTAGAGATCTTAGGTCAACGAAATTTCGAGAACATTGACTGTCGACTCAAGCTGACGTTTTACGTTCACAGAGGTTTCACGTCTGCATGCCTATCCAAAAAGCATTACACTTACGTCTTTGACTGGTTCTTCCCGTACATTCCGGCAATGTTGAAAGGTTTGGAGGCAAACTGGGACAAACCCGTTGCCATCCAGATTTTGAAGTTCTTTAGGGAATTTGTCACCAATACTTCGAGCGTGAGGATACAATGCTCATTGCTTTTTGTTCGGGGGCGTGATAACTTACAGTTATTGTTTTAGCGATTGTTGTTTGATATATCCTCCGTAAATGGGATATTGATTTTCCGGCAAACAAGCAAAGTCTTGACGACATATGGTCAGTACGTAATACCGCGGGTGGTTGACGATACTCAAAAATGGACCGAAAAGTACAAGGGATACACCGTATGTTTGTAAGTGGGACTTCATATTTGCCCCTGCGGTCTTGGATGGATCTAGAAAAGCAGATTCCAGTGACATTCTGAGAAATTCTCTGGGTGGACGTTACGTGAATTTCGGAGTCTTCGAATTATACCGGGACCCAGCCCTCGTCGATGCCGTGAGAATCTTTTTCCAAATGATGCTGAGCATCCCCCTTGCAGATTTGATGGTACGCTTTTTGCAGTATCATTGGCAATGGGTTAGGCTACTGATCGGTTGTGCCCGAAACCTAGGTACACCCCAAGCTGGCGAAGGCCTTCTTCGGCGTGCTAGAGTGCTTCAGCTCCGAGCAGATGCTTCTGATGAAAGATTTGAACGCCGAAGTATTCAGCTATATCATGCACGCGTGCGCGGAAGGGGTGAAGGCCCATGATACAGTGTCTACCCCAACCTGTGCGACGGTGGAAAATATCGCAACCTTCATCCTAAAGCAGACCATGCTAAACATACAACCGCAACATGAACTTGTGCTGCGAGCAAAGGAACAACTAGGTCTTTTCACGCTCTTGCTGAGCCGCTTCCTTGAGGCAGCGTATTTGGACGACGTGCCGAACTTGTGGTCGTTGACGAGACCACTATTGCCCCTCGTGCTGCTAAACAAGGAGGTAAAAATTCTGGTATCTGCCATGGTTCCGTGGGATTAACCGACCGTTGCTTATCCGTTCCATCGGCATAATATTCCAGTTCTATCATGCGTACATTCACTCCCTGATACACGCCCAGCTTCCGCTCCGTCAAGAAGCGGTTGCCAAGGTATGCCTCCTTTCCATCGATAAGTGCCCAACCTACAATATAACTTTCATTGCTTGGTCAGGCACTTCATAAAATCATGGAAAACGTGGAGTACAATATGCTGGGCGCCAACAAGGACCGTTTCACTCAGAACGTTATGAACTTCCGTCGAGAATTGTCCCAACAACAAATCATGATGCTCATTCCTCCCGAGCTCAAAGTCGACTCCGGCTCTGCATTCTAGTTTCATTTGCATTCATCTAGATAGTTTCCCAGAACCAAAACAAATCAGGAAAACCTTTGTACAGTGTTAGGCCATAGTATCATAATATTGCGGATGTGTCCACTTGCTTGTTGCGTTGTACGTTATATTAGGAGTTGGTTAAGACAACATGAGGATTGGGTGGGGAGCGACACTGTTGCTAGGATCGGTTTGACTTAGACGGTTGTACTTCAGAGAAAAGCTTTCGTCCAGTGCTGACTGCCAAATAATCGAAAATGGTTCAAATAACATCGAAGGTCGATTGATATGAAGGGAACTCCGGCAACGATTTGAGAAAGGCCTATGCCCGCTCTCAATCATGATTGACGGCAGACCCCAGGCCACCCAACGAGGATCAAATAGAGCTTAACAAATCTAATCATCTTCCGTAAAGTTTCTCAATACATCGTTGTCGTCGTCCTCATCTTCTAAATCCAGATCATCCATGCCCTCAAAAAGCTCGACATCCACCGCCACATCCCCGTCTTCCATGTACGCCATATCACTCTTCGCCAATGACTTGTCTTTCTCGAAGAGCTGTCTTCCCGTCAGCTTTCCGTTCTTTGAGGTGCTGGGCAACAACCCCGCCACAGCTGCCGCCGCCGACTGGGCCGGCGTCAACTTTCCCCCCGCTTTTATAATCTTGCTGATTTCCGCAATGAAATTGAGCTTCCAAGTCTCAAACGCTTCTGCGGTGACCTTGTTCCCCGCATACCGCTGCCTCTCCTCCTCCTCCTCCCGCGCAATCCGTTCCTCCTCCTCCCGTGCCAGCCGTTCAATCCGCTCCGTAATGATTCGTTCAAACCCTTCCCGAGCAGCCGAAGCTATGGAAAACACCATAGCCATGCCCAACGACTCTGACGCCACTGTCTCCAGTTCCGAAAGCAGAGCTTGCTGCTCTGTCTCATCAATTCCCGTTACGTCCGTAAGGCTGAGTTGTGGAATTTCGTCCGGGTATGTTGGGGTGTAGGTTATTGCGAGATATAGGGTGGGTGGTGACGCGTCCCCTTCCGAGGCGGCCCCTTCATGAAGTACGCTGGGGTCAAGCTCAACACGGATGTGAAAGCTCGCAGGCGGTCCCTCGTCGAGAACCTCGAGCTCGTCTGGGAAGATGGAGCGCAGAACTTCCAGCTCGTTGGTTTGCTCTTCTGCGTAGTCGGTCATTTTGAGTCAACTGAAGACAAAAGTGGGCACAATGAGAAAGGCGGATATTTCTGTCAGTGAGACTAATAGGTATTAATGCACCCACAAAGATCACTGGCGTAGGAGTTTACTGCGCGGCAGAGGCAGAACGAGAAAGGCGGGGATTGAAAAGGGGGGCCGACTGGCGTGTCTGGATCCAACCGGATAAATTGCCTCTGCTTGGAGTCGCCTCCAAGACTGAAGTCCCAAGACAAATCAAGTCAATTCCATCGTTTTCAGCAAAATGGCAAAGCAAGGGTACGTTCACCTTACGTTTGCCCTGGCCTCCAAGCTCCGTCTTCTAACTTGGTAGTCTTTCTACAGCTGGGAAGATTCCGAGTTTCCGATCTTGGTGAGTTAAAGAATTCGAACTTGCAGTGCTGCGCAAGCTCATTCAGTTCATAACACTTGTTCTCGTTCCCAGTGCGAAACATGTCTTGGAGACAACCCGTATGTCCGTATGACCCGCCAAGGATATGGAAAAGAGTGCAAGATTTGCACCCGCCCTTTTACCATTTTCCGGTGGTGCCCTGGCTCTGGAATGCGATATAAGAAAACCGAAATTTGTCAGACCTGCGCGAAAATCAAGAACGTCTGCCAAACTTGTGTCCTTGATTTGGAATTCGGTAAGTCCATGCTGGCCAAAGCTCTGAAAGGGTGGCAGAACTGGCCTGACGTCCGTTTGGCACTGTAGGGTTACCGACCCAGGTCCGCGACACCGTTCTCAACGTGCATGCCGACGTCCCGCGCTCGAATGTGAACAAGGAGGTCTTTGTGGCGAAGATGGATAAAGAGTTGGGCAACAATAGCTTGGTGGATTATGGGAAGGCGGATTCGGCAGCTCGGGAACAACTCCGGAAGATGGCGCGGCATGAACCTTACTACAAGCGGAACAAACCTCACATTTGCTCGTTTTTCGTGAAGGGGACATGTACTCGTGGGGATGAGTGTCCTTTCCGGTATGGATCGGCATTTGGGGAGAGGTTCATTCAGTCGCTTAGGCGACGCTGACCTTATTATCCTAACAGACACGAATTGCCAGTGGACAATGGTTTGCAACATCAAAATATTCGTGACCGTTACTATGGACAAAATGACCCGGTAGCAAAACGCATGCGTAAGTGGCCGAACAAATATCAATCTGTTGAGGGTGAGCGCTGGGCTAATGCTCCGTACATAGTGAACCGCACGGACAAAGCGCCAACGCTGGACGCTCCGGAAGATAAAAGCATCAAGTCATTGTTCATTACGGGCGTTGAAGCAGATATCACAGAAGATGATTTGCGGTGAGTTGCTCATGGTCATACGGCTCTACGGGTCCTCGATGCGCATGCTTAACTTCGTTTTTGCAGGGGCCATTTTTATGCTTTCGGGGAGATTAAGTCGATTGTAGTCGTTCACAAGTCACGATGCGCGTTCATCAACTTCGCCACGCGGGCTGGGGCGGAGAATGCTGTGGAGAAGTCTTACAACAACCTGAACATCAAAGGGAAGGTGCTGCGCGTACAATGGGGAAGACCAAAGCCGCAGGGACCCAAGGAGGATGACGCAACAGAAGGAACTGTTCCCAAAGAACCTCTAACGCTGGATGAATTGCTCGACCTCGCGCCACCCCCGCCACCACCAGGGGCGGGCCGCGTATACTATCCGTCACAGGACCCGGCATCATTTGGTACTAGCACGAGGGAATACAGACCTTGAGCGATAGTGTGTATTATTTTTTTTGCAATAGCGAATTGTATTTAAAATGTGTAGCTAGGATAGCAAAACGCACGCTACAGATCCCAGCTGGCGTTGGATGTCCTCCCTGTCCAAATCATGACCTGATTGAAAATGGTTAACGGTGGTGTTGCAAAAGTGACACCCGGACACGACACGTACTGTCTTCCACTTCGCCCCATCTGTCGATTTGATGCAAAACTTCAAGACTTGCCGCCTTTGCGGCCTCTTCCACTGAAATGCGGCGACGAACCACGGCAAGCCCGATGATAAATGATTTGGTCGACAAAACCGCCTTTTCGAATGCTAAATTGCAATGTCGAATCGTTGGCACATGACGATTAAGTGCCAATCAGGAGAATCAGGAACAAATGGGACTCACCAGCGAGGGTAAGCGGGTTAAAGTCCTCCATCACCGCCCTCATTTTCGCCACCAGCTCTTCAGATTGCTTCACGCTCGAGAAGCCCGTTGTCGTGCTAACCTTCATACCCATTTCCTGCTCCACCCACGCAATAAGCGGTCGCCAAGCGTCGTCCTGCATTTTCACAAAAGAATCGGGGTAGTCTTGGTGGTAGCTGGGAGTCATAATCGTGGTCAATTGGGGTTAATGCGAGACAACGGAACACTGGTCTGACAATTTACCATACTGAATCGCCTTGAAGATACTTTATGAGATTGTCCATGACGCCTTTGCGTGTGGTTTCATCTTTTAGGGAATCAATGGACCTGACGACGATGGATGTCTGTTTTCGCCGAAAACTAAGTAATAGAGCGTCAGCAAATCCGTCTTCTGCCTCTAACGTACCAGTGGCAAGGAAAATGTTTTCAACACGTTCGCCTGGCCCTCCCATTCAGCTGCTACCAACTGCGCGAGGAGAGGTTTACTGGGCGGGACGACGACGGGGTGTCCGTCGGGGGTTTTGAGTGTGCGGTGGTCGAGCATGACAGTGTAGCCGTCTGGGTGAGGAAGCGGACATTTTCAATACTCTGCGAACCCCGGTTTCGCCGGTAGCGGCGACGTAGGAAATGGACGAGACGTTTTCTCACCATCCCCCTTTTTAACAGAGACTGCTTTCCAGAAGCGACGAACACCTGGGGGTGCGGGAGGAGAGGACGGTGGTTTGGGTGGCGCATGTGTTGGTTGGGGTGGGGTTTCGGTCGCTGTTGCGAAATGCTATGGGACGTTGTTTCGGTCAGAAAATCGCACAGATCACAAAGGGGTCGCAGGTTGTTTGCACCTTTGTCGCTACTGGGCACGGTAGGGCGGACCTCGTTGTGAGTGCACCCGTACGTGCGTGTCTTGCCAGTATGCGGTATAATGATCTTGAAGGGAGCATCGTAAAGGAGAGTGGGGGAGAGAGATCAGGAGTCGGAAGGGAACAAGTTGAAGTTCATCAAGCGAAGCCACACTGGGCAGATACCAGCCACCCGCGCGTTTCCAGGGCCAGGCCGCCCGTTCGTCCGCACTGTTTCCCTGTCGACCCCCTTGCTTGCCTCCTGCCTCCCCCATCTCCTCAACCATGGTAAGCGCCCCCCTTTCCACCATACTTCCGTCCCCTTTCACACCATTCCTCACATCTTACATCCCCATCCCCCTTTGCAGGGTCTCCTCTCCCTCCTCCGCAAACTCAAACGCTCCGACAAGGAAATCCGCATCCTCCTCCTGGGCCTCGACAACGCGGGCAAAACCTCCATCCT
The DNA here is from genome assembly GCA_027604605.1 of Borealophlyctis nickersoniae. Classification (NCBI taxonomy): domain Eukaryota; kingdom Fungi; phylum Chytridiomycota; class Chytridiomycetes; order Rhizophlyctidales; family Borealophlyctidaceae; genus Borealophlyctis; species Borealophlyctis nickersoniae. Next base: position 14,720 of record JADGKA010000107.1, on the reverse strand, counting down.
CAAACGTCTCGCCTCGGAAGACATTGCGGAAATCAAACCTACCCAAGGGTTTAATATCAAGACGGTGCAGCAGGAAGGGGTTAGGTTGAATGTGTGGGATATTGGTGGTGAGTGGTCGGGGTTTGGCGTTTTCAGCGGATTCTTTGAAGAGTTTTTGAGAATGGATTGTAATTTGGGATTTCTGTCCTCGCTACAAAGGTCAAAAAGCTATCCGTCCGTACTGGAGAAATTACTTTGAGAGTACCGATGTGTTGGTGAGCACGCAGGTTCCTTCGTCGGGGTATCCAAACGTCCTCGCCGCTCAACTTTGTATCCTCATCGTCCACCAGATTTACGTTATCGATAGCGCAGACCGACGACGGCTGGAAGAAACGTAAGCACAATCCAGCGCAAACGTAAAGGTGTATTCCATCCGCGGTTTCTGATTTTCTGATATGCGATTGAAAACAGAGGCCAAGAACTCACCACCCTCCTCGAAGAAACCAAACTCGCCGGCGTACCCCTCCTCGTCCTCGCAAATAAACAGGACCTTATCAACGCCGTGCCGCACGACGAGGTAAAAGACCATTCCAAAATCTTCCCGCCCCTTCCCTGTTTCGGCTCACACAATTCTCCTTTTTTCTCCTTCTACCAGATATCATCAGGCCTAAACCTAACATCCATCCGCGACAGACACTGGCAAATCCAGGCGTGCTCAGCTAAAGATGGGAGCGGGATTACGGAGGGGATGGAGTGGGCTATGCAGGTTTGTAATAAAAAGAGTTGATGGGCGGAAGTTAAAGAAAGTGGAAGAAATGCGTAGATGAAGGAGGAGAAATATGTGGATGTGGACGTTGTTTGGGGTAATAGGAGGAAATTTTAGAACATAGGGTTTGAGATCTGTGTTTTGTGGGTTTCCTGCGAAATTGGTTGAACAAATGTGGATCGCTCGATACACAGGGGCGGAGCGGGCCACGAATTAGGGTTCCCTGCTATTCGCCCCTCCTCCACAGAAACTTCATAGGCTGCCAGTCAAATGACAATCAACTTGCACCATACGACAGGAGTCTTCAGAGGGATAATATAATATACATTCTCTTGCAACATAGTCCAAACGCAACCAGCACACTACTCGCGCCCTGTCACAGTTTTTATCATCATCACAGTCTAAGCGTTTCCCCCCTTCTCATCCACGCATTTACAAGTTAGGTTGGCCGGAGATGTAGAACCATTTGTGGACTGCGGATGACAGAACAGAAAATTAGAACTAAGACCAAGAACTGGGAAGTGAATCGACATAATACTCACCAGATGGGTCGAGAGGGGCTGCGGGCTTGGGAGACGCCTCAGGGATCGCCTTGTATGCGGCGTCGTCGGTGCTGACCTTGTACGGGCTGTTGGCGACAGAGGTGTTTACGCTAAAGGGGGAGACAGGAGGTATCAACTCGTGTTCCAACCAGGTGTATCAACGAAGCCGTGCGTATACTCACGTGTCAACCTTGTAGTCCTCGGCCTTGTTGGGAACTTGGCCGCTGATCAATCGGTGCCACGCCTCGGCGCACTCGGCAATAACCTCGGTGGCGTACTTGCGGTTCTTGGCCTCACCGCTGAAAGCGAAGTTGTTCTCGGGCTTGCCGTCTGGGATCTTGTAGATGCGGAACCATTCGTTCGTCGCGCGGAGAAGTCCGGGGAGGTGCTTCTCAACGTCTTCAATGTCTGCAACAGGAAGGAATATCAATATTCCGGTCAGACATGGATGGCGGAGACTCGGGCTCACCGTTCAACTTGGGGGCAAGAGGGTCGTTGACGTCAATGGCAATGATCTTCCAGTCCGTCTCCCCTAATCAAACCACTCGTCAGGTCCACTGAGGTAGTACAACATAGCTGAACATTCCACAACGATTCCTACCCTCGTCAAGCAGTGCCATGGTACCGAGAACCTTGACTTGCTTAATTTGACCAACATGGCCGACGAGCTCACCGATCTCGCAAACGTCGAGAGGGTCGTTGTCGCCCTTCGCCTTGGTGTCGGGGTGAACCTGGGTGGGGTCTTCCCAAGTCTATCGAAAGCAACATCTCACGTAAGCTACCAAACGAGATATTGAGAGTATTCCCAGGTAAGCAGGATAATATACGAACCTGGGGGAAGGCACCGTACTGCGAAAATGGTAAACAATGCAAATTTAGAACCCGATTTTCCCATTCAGAAAAATCGTATTCCCAACATTGACATACTCACGTTCCAGATGTAACCGTGGTGAGGAAAGCAGTTACGGACATAGCGGAGCTTTCCCTTCTTCACATCCTGCTTAATAGGGTTGAACGGCTCGTCCTTGGAAATCTATAACCAATCACCAGCGCACATCATTGGTTACATCAGATTTTGAATCCTAATGACCAGACACGCAAATCGCGTAGCATGCTGCAAATGAAACAAGAGTGATGTTTACCTCCAATTTGGCATTTGACCACCTCGGGATCTCAACAATCATGTTCAAGATGGTCTTTTCTGCGTTGGCGTAAAGAGGAATGTCGTGGAAGGGGGAGACAACCTTTCCGCTCTTGTCCTCTACAAACAGTACATACTCTCAGACATACTGACACAATTATCTATGCATTGTACGGCACAAAGAACGCACCAATGAAGACACGGTGTTCCAAAGAGTTTGGCGCACCCACGACGCGAGTCTTGTACTCTGCCATTGTAGTTTGAGTGTAGTAAGTACGGAAAGTGGTGATTTGAAGAGGGCGAGAGTGCCGTGTGGCTCTGATGAAAAGCTGGAGGCGAGGCAGCTTGGGGATCTCGTAATGTGGGGCGACGAAAAAACCGATGAAGGCGTTCCGATGCAAGGAGGGGCACTCAGGTTTGGAGGACTTTTTCGGAGGGAACCCATCCGAGCCGGGATGGAACCGAGATGGCGTCAATCAAGTGTGGTTGCAGTCATATTCGGTTGTTTGGTGACATAATCACCAAACTTGTTTTGGCCCTTTTTATGGTTTGTGCCTTGCTGAAGCGATTAAGCAACCGGGTCTCTGCCGGACTATGTGTAAAATATGGGTGGTGGTGGACCGGAATAATGCACCACGGAAAGGAGTCTCGCGTACTTGCAACTCTTTTCTGCCTTCAGCGGCGTTTGTTTGTAACTATTGGGACTTCTGCCCAGTTTAAAAAAGTACATGTACATGAAAAAAAAAGAAACGGCTACCCTTCCCGTCTACTATCGGGCAAGTTTGGGGACATGCAAAATGACGAGCTGGTCATCAAAAACCAAGATGTGAGAAATCGTGTGACACCGAACTCAAACCAAAGGACATGAACGCATTACCCTGCCGCCAACAGTGCAAACACCAATCTTGTCTCCCTTTAAACTCCATCCAACTTCGAGTAAGCTGCTTTCGTTTCGGTATTTGCGGATAAGTGAACCGTCCTTCAAAATAAGGAACGGATTCATCGTCAGCTCCGACACTAATACAAAGTGCAACAGAACAAAATACTGGCTGTACCTTAACATCCCAAACACAACACGTGTGATCAAACGACCCGCTGACCAAGTACTCCCCGTTGGGATTAAAATTCAGAGAGTAAACGGGTCCACCGTGCCTGTCGATGGTGCGGATACTTTCGCCCGTTTTGGGGTTCCAGAACCGAATGGTTCTATCGACGGATGACCTGCATAGCCGGGTCAAATTCCGATCCTGCCGCGCGGAAAACAAAAATGCACCAAAGCAGAATACATACGTAACCAGTATCTTACTCCCTTCATACTTTTCAGGGCTCCACGCCAAGGCGTATATCTGGTCCGTGTGTCCCGAACATGTGCATATTGGGTCGTCCGAATCAGTGGTCCACACTTTCGCGGTCGTGTCATCAGAGAACGAGGCGAGGTATGTGCCGCTTTGATCCCATTTGATTCCGTTCACATCACCCTAGAAAGAAAGCACAGGTACCGATCAGGGGGGAGTTTTCAGATAAACGCACGATGAAGCGCCATAACATACCTGATGTCCTTTGAACTGGCGCAGAGGTGCTACTAATCCCAGTTGACAAACATAGATGGTAGGCTCCTGCCCGCATTTCGCGAATGTGAGATCATCTTTCCATCCAACGTCCAGCGTTGCAGCTGAGCATTCAAATGCCATGCACGGAGAATGTTTAACACCAGCGGAGGCGAACAAAAGCAGACGCGCATTGATCCGTACAAACCTGGTTGGAACTGAAATTGCTGCCGAGGTTCTCCAGTTTTAGAATCCCAAACGATTGCCGTCGTGTCCGCCGCAGTCAATAATAAATCCCCCTTCTTATTCCAGCAGAGTGTGAAGATAGGTCCGGTGTGTTTCCTTAAGGTGAATTTCAGGTTGCCTGCAACCACAGGGACCCAGTTATATTGAAAACGCGCTGATGAAAGGGAAAGCCTGTAAAGTTACCCACCTGACCTATCCCAAATTTGAACTTCGCCTGCAAAAGAACCTGTTGCTAGCATTTCTCCTGATGGCTACATTCCGCGATTTAAAAAAAGAACGAGACCCTCAATTATCGGGCAAATTAACCGTCCACTTACGTTCCAGTCGATAGTCGTGACATCCATCTGACCCGGAATTCCGGAATCCATGCATACGAGAGATTTATGCGATGTCTGGTCGCTGCTGTCTTTGTCTGCTACTTGCCATATCCGTGCAGTACCATCACCAGAGCTGAATGAATCGGTACCAGTCAGTTAGTCCAACACCTTCCGACAAACAAGGAAAGCGTCTACATACCCGGTGGCGATTATATTTGGGTGTACAGGATTCCACGAACATACAAATATCTGTGAAACGCGCATTTCAGTTTTTTTAATGATGACGAGCCAGCACCTGGAAGCATTCATCTGTTCAACTCACGTCCGCCGTGTGCCCTTCGAGTGTCGAAACCTCCCCCTCTGAATATTTTACAAAGTTTGGACCAGCAGCAGAATCATCATTCGCCACCGGGTCAGTCTCCCCAGATTGAGATTGCCCAGGAGGCGTCGGTAGCGCTTGCGCTGCACATGTCAAAATCCCATAAGACAATTGCGACAGCGAAAACGCGTTAAGCTGCGAATCCCACCAGCGCTACTTTCGGATGCTGCTGCCCCGCCTCCGCTGGGTTTTCGTGACCGCTTCTCTTTTTCCGCCTTCTGTGATCGTTTGTTGTTGTCATCCTTTCCTCTCGAGCCTCTTCCATTCTCTTCCCCCCTCCGCCTTTTTGTTGGCCGTGACTCATCCTTCTCGTCTTCTTGCTGAATCTCGCAAACATGTGTGCCAAGAAGAGAGAAAGGGGCGGTACATTTCTTTTCTGTGCCGTCCTGTGTTTGCAGCCGTACAGTCAGCCGAAGTTCACGAAGGACCTTCAGCCTGACCACCCTACAAACCTCATTCGTGTGCGTTTCCACCTCAATGTACTGAAGTCCCTTTTGCAAGAGGCTAATCATGGCTCCTGGTCTGACATTGGCTCCTTTAATTTCAGTTTTGTGAATCGCACTCTCGGCTTGAAAAGCGAAACTTGAGTGGGTAAAACCTGAAAGAAGACCGTTTGAGCAAGGTATCAATCAAGTTGAGGGCAGGGCCCGCCCTGACTATCATCGATGTGCTGCATCCTACCCGACTCCAATAGGTATCTGTATACCAGATAGTTTATTTCATCGCTGGTTATGCTCATTTTCGACGGACTTTGAAAAGATTCAGAGCAGACCGCGCGGACTTGGGCGACCAAGGAGTTTCGACCGACCGGACCTGAGGTCACGTGCTTCTGCTGCGCCATCTGCAGGATGAAATCACCGCTAACCGGCTTCTTGGATCTTCTGTGGCTTAGGTTGTAAACAAAAGCAGGCCCATTGCTCCTCGTGGGTCTCCTGATGGGAAAAATGGCGAGGTGGTCTTGCAAAAAAGTTGCTATGTCCGGTAAATTCATTCTGGGCATCCTTATGTCGAATGCTGTAAAATGCAACGACAGCAGTTATGTCTGTAGTGCGAGTAGTGTGGGTATCCCATCCCGTAATGATACGTATATTTTTGGGTTTTGCTTGCAGGAAGTGTTTCATGATGCTGAGTCCCACGCCCTTTTTGGCTGAGCAACTCCCCCGCTCGAAACATTTTGTTCCCCGTCACCCCTTTCCCACTCTTGCTCCATATCAACCTGCTTCTTGCATATCATCCCATAACTCCTTTTTTCTGGCTGCTTTGGCTATTTACAAAACAACCCAACCCTCATCAACACTGCTAGTTCTCCTTATTAGAGCTGCAAGTGACTGACTGTCCCACCAATGGCAACTCAAAAGTTGCAGGCCCAAAATGAGCAGACTTGGTTACAAGTCGGTAAGTATCCGGACTTCGTGTGCGCAGACCTCCCATACGCCGTTCGTTGTCGTCGTTTTCTTTACCGGGAGGGCTCTCCTCATTCGACGACTCCACCTTTCCAGGCAACCTCGCTGAAACCATGAACGAAGCGGATCGTGCAATGGCGGCTTATGAGGCGGCGCTTCGTCACAATCCGTGTTCGATTCCTGCTTTGACGCAGATTGCAGCCTTATGCCGACAGCGGGAACAGTATGGAAAGGTGAGCATTCTCATCTGCCGATTCCCTGCTATCATGGATCAACACTGGTCGACTCATCGGGAACGTTGGAATCCCTTTTCTTTTCCAGGCCGTCGAGTATTTTCAACGAATTTTAAACATCGATCAGTCCAATGGAGAAATCTGGGGTGCTCTGGGACACTGCTACTTGATGATGGATAATTTGCAAAAGGCGTATTCTGCCTATCAGCAAGCTCTCTACCATCTTCCCAATCCAAAGGTATTACCCTATGGAAAATTTCAGCATCCTTTGACGTATTCAGACTCACATAGAACATTCCTCTTCAACCAGGAACCCAAGCTTTGGTACGGGATTGGAATATTGTACGATCGCTACGGGTCATATGAACATGCGGAAGAGGCCTTCGCTGCTGTTATTCGGATGGAACCCAAATTTGAAAAGGCAAACGAAATATACTTTCGCCTCGGCATCATTTACAAGCAACAGGGCAAATATGATACGAGTCTTCAGGTAAGGGCGCGATTTCTTACCATCTTTTGTAGTGGAAGCTCCTCTAATTTATTCCATTCAGTGTTTCCGATACATTCTCTCTTGCCCACCCAAACCTTTGACAGAGATCGATATTTGGTTCCAAATTGGACATGTTTATGAGCAGCAAAAAGAGGTATCGTGATTGGGACAGGGTTGTCACTGGTTCTGGCGATGCGTGTAACCGTTCATTTCCTACAATACAGTATCGACTTGCCCAAGAAGCATATGAGCGGGTGCTTGCCGAGAATCCCAATCATGCCAAGGTGTTGCAGCAACTTGGTTGGCTGTATCATCAGCAGAATTCTAGTTTTTCCAATCAGGAACTGGCCATTTCGTTCCTCACTCGATCGCTTGAAGCTGGTAAGTTGATGCTGCGAGAGTGCGTGACCTTGATTCTTGCAGCTAATATCTCCCGGTGCAACAGACATGAATGATGCCCAGACGTGGTATCTACTTGGACGGTGTTACATGGCCCAACAAAAGTACAACAAGGCATACGAAGCGTATCAGCAGGCTGTGTAAGTTTGCACTCATGCGATTGTGGTGCCGGAATTTCAATACCGCTTGCTCACCCAGTAGTCAATCTAGATATCGCGATGGACGCAATCCAACTTTCTGGTGCTCCATTGGTGTGCTCTACTATCAAATAAACCAGGTTAGCTTGATTTGATTTGGCTTATTGGTAGAGACGTGCATTTGACACGTCTCTTCGTTGTAGTATCGGGATGCCCTGGATGCTTACAGTCGTGCGATCCGTCTGAACCCATACATAAGCGAAGTCTGGTATGTTCGTTCCACTTAACTCCATACGCAGAGGACATAGGTATTCACTGATTTTTGATGCCTCCAGGTATGATTTGGGAACATTGTACGAGTCCTGCAACAATCAAATCAACGATGCACTGGACGCATACACGCGGGCTCTGGAACTGGACCCGACAAATCCGCACATAAAGCAACGGTTGCAAATGCTTCGTAATGCTCAAGCCACTGGCGGGTAAGCGAGCCTGATTCATTGGTGGTGGGCAGGCACCGGCTTCAAGATCGTACGTCCTAAAGAAGTGGCTCGTACAGGCAAGTGCAGGCTGGCGCAGCCCAACCACAACAGCCAATGCCTCAGGACGTCAACCCTGCTGCTTACCCGCCCTCCAATGGAATGCATCCGAACCCTACACCACAGTTCTATCAGGTGTGCAGTCAGCTTCGTATTTCAGATTTTTTGGTCGTGTGAGCGATTGACAGGTTCGGCAGGGTCCCCAACCTCCGAATCAAATGGGAGGATTTTCGCGCCCTCCGCAAGCAGATCAGCGCCAGCCGCACGGTCTGCCTCCGCCGCCAATGGTGAGGGGAATTGTTGGTTTTGTTTATTCCGAGTTCGCATTTTTTAAATTTTTTCCATACTTTCAGGATCAGGAGGGCCGTCGTGACCTTGCTGCTCTTCAAGGTCCGGGTGGCGCTCCCTACTCGCAGCACCCGCAGCAAAGGGATGACATGCGTGGTCAGATGCATCCCGACAGGTCTCTGAATCAGCTCGCAAATGAAGCCGTGAGGCAACAACAGCAACAGCAGCACCAGCAACAACCACCGTCGCGCTCTAAGGGTGCTCGTGAGCGAGCTGGATCTCCAAAAGGTCATCCATCTGAAGCACGACGCGCTGGTGGATCCTCACGTGCGGCGAACCGGATGATTTCTCCTGGACCTTATGGTCACGAAGGTAAGCCGCTCTTACTTGGAACTGATTGAATTTAAGATACTAACGCCGGACTCGCTAGAAGCTGCCGGACGCCGTGACTCTCCCCAGTTCCCTGCACATCCAGGAGACCAGCACCAGAGACAACCGGAGTTGCGTGGTCGCCAGCCTGACCTTCCCGGACGAGCAGGAGATGCCAGATCCGTGGAGCTAGCTCGCCCAGGCGAACCTCAGTACGGCAAGCCGACCGAACACCTTGCCCGTCTTCCGGAAATGCACTCTCGGCAGCCGGAGGCGCACTCCCGTGAAGGGGAACAAATGGGGCGTCCTTTGGATGTTCCTTCTCGGTACTTGGACTCCCGCGCACCTCACGATTTGCCTCGCTTGCCTGAACACTTGTCAAGGCCCTCGGAACAGATGGGTGACCGCTTCCATCCAGAACAGTCCGACCGCAACTACCGTGGCGTGGACCACGCATCTCACGATCAGTTTGGGGCTCGCCAGCAACGAGAGGTCAGGGTAAAAGATCGCTCGCGCCAGCCAGATGCCCCAAGCCGTCGACAGCAACGTGGCTCGCCGCCACCGTTGGAGGATAGATCCAGAGCTCATCGTGACTTGCCGCCATTCGGCAATGACGGAGCATCTAATAGACGTGCTGAACCGGATGACAATCAACGCTCTCTGCCTCCTTTGCAGCATCACATGCAACCTTCTGGCAGGCCACTGAAAGATGAGCATGACTCCCCGCGCGGATTTGGGCGTATGCGGGGAGTGTCCCCGCCGCCAATGCCCGATTCCGGACCGTCTCCCACGAACGGTCGGGCTGGACCAGGACGGTATCTGGAGGAGCGAAGCAGCCGCGACCGTGATCAAGAATGGGAGAAGGGTGCTAGTGAGAAACGAGAAGAAGCTCTACGCGAGCGGGAGCGCCAATGGGAGATTGATCAGCAAATGCGCGAGAAGGAAAGGGAGAAAGAAATTGAAAGAGAAAAGGATCGAGAGAGAGCTCGGGACCGTGAGCGAGAAATTTTGGAAAATGAAAGGCGCCAACGGGAGCGCGAGCTGCTTGAAAGTGAGCAGCGGCAACGCGAGCGGGAACGGGAACAGGAAAAAGCACAGCGCGAGGAGAAGGAGCGCCAAGAGCGTGAAGCGTTGAAGGCCGAAAGGAGGGCAAGGGAGCGGGAGATGGAACGCGAGAGGGAACGAGCGGAGCAAGAAGAGAAAGAGAAAGAAAAAGAGACAGAAGGAGTGAAGGAGGATGAAAAGGAAAGGGTCAAAGGGGAACGGGAACGTGAACAACGCGATGAACGGGAGGAACGCGGTGCTGAGGATCGGGATGATGCGGTCTCTGAACTCGAAACCACCGGTGACCAGGAACCCGCCCGTTCGACCGGCTCATCCGCTTCTGCCTCCAAAGCTCCTTCTACACCTCCAAAGCTTGCCACTGGGTCTCTCGCGGCTTTGGCTTCGTATGAGGATGACGCAGACACAGCACCTTCGCCCGTTGAAGCGACTCCGCCTGCTAAGAAGCGGTCGGCGTCGCCATCACCTCCCTCTATCGAAGAAAAGAAAGGGACTGATGAGACGACCAAGAAGCGTCCGTTCGAAGGGGATGGACAGGAAGAACAGCAAGAGACTAAGCGGAGCAAGCCGTCAGAGGAGAATGGGGATGAAGAGGATAAGGCATAGGAGGTTTTTTGGTGGGGTGCGGTAATAAACGTGCCTTGGTGAGTATCCTGAGCCGTCAAAACTATTTCCAAGTGGTCCGATGTATTCACTCTGGTGATTTCCTTTTCGCGGTTAGGAGTAATGGTTCGGAAAGTATTGGAACAAACAACATCCTGCTCGTGTTTGGGCAACTTTTGGAAAAGTTGGAGAACACAAATAATATTCAGAGATTCATGAAATTGGTTGTTGGTTGTGGTCGCTTCGTGTGGGTGTGCTTTCATGGTTGGGGGGTGGATTGGTGTGCGTCCTGTTGAGCATGCTTGACTGTTTGTTCTCGTTCGTTTCTTTTTGGGTCCAACCAATTTCCCCGTTTCCACCGCAGCGGAGACACCCAGGTCCAAACAATTCGCAATTAACTTTCGTCCAATGAAAGGAAGGGAGAGTTACGTCTTTGCTGCACGATCCGTCCCACCGTTCTCTCCGAAACGTTCTAGAAAAAACAGCAGAGGAATAAACTTCAAAAAAGGAGGGAAAGTTAGTCATAAAAAAAAGTATGCGACAGAAAGATCGGGTCGATGGGGTCTAGGTATTGAACCCAGACATACTTGTACTCTCGAGTCAAAACACATTGGAGCGAGCCCCAACAAGTTCACATTGAGTGTTAAGTATACTACCGACCCGTTTTTAAACAGGAGGGGTTCTCGTCATTGATATCCCTGAGGAGTTCACCTTCCCGACCTTCAAACCCGCTGTCACCTTCTGCTGGACGTTTTGATGCCAAGTGCGAGGGTCTTGCGAAAGTGTTGGGTGTCAATACGGTCAAATCACAAAAGCCGATCCATAATCCCCCCTTCTCTTGATTCTTCACCAGTGGCCGAACCAGTAAACTGTCCAATTACCTAACTTTTGGGGGGCTAGCGAGGACCAGAAAAGCGGTTCATACCATGACCGATCGCACTTTATGTATGACTTTTTACAATGATGTCCCCTGAAACGGCTCTTCCCACTCCGAGACGGTGCGTTATAAAACCGTGAACTTGAATACCATTATTCGGCATGCGGAGATGCGGTTTGGGCATAGTAGTCTTTCTTACGGTCAAGGGAATGCCAACACACCTTAGCGTCATGAACGCTCGTACCTATTGCAACGCAAAACTTCACGGCTTATTTGGCTTTCGGGGATTGTCGCCCGTCAGAGTTACTATCCGTTATATTTGAAAATCAATGTTATCTTCCTCCAACCCGCAGAACCCGTAACGTTTTCATCGAAATCCAAGCAATGCTTTTTCATTACCACCATGTTGTGAAGCGGCTAAGTAAGCTTGGCCATATTATAGTTTGCGATCGCCTTAGCGTTCTGACAATCTCGCGGTTCGGTCCTAATACATGATATGGGCCCCCCTTCTCGAACAACAGACGGTACACCTCGACATGTCCGTTCGCTGCCGCTGAAAACAAGGCGCTGTCGTCTTGGGCATGCACATCCGCACCGTTTTCCAACAACAGACGGACCACCTCTAGGTGTCCGTTGGCTGCCGCCGAACGCAAAGCGTCGTCGCCTTGGGCATGCACATCCGCACCTTTTTCCAACAACAGACGGACCACCTCCAGGTGTCCCTGTGCTGCCGCCCAACGCAAAGCTTTGTCAACTTCGTCATGCACACCCGCACCTTTCTCCAACAACAGACGGACTACCTCCAGGCGTCCCGCTCCCGCTGCCCAACCGAGGGCCTCGCCGCCAAAGCTACTGGCATGCACGCCTACCCCTTTCTCCAACAACAGTTTGACGATATCCAGGTGTCCCCTTTTCGCTGCCTCACAGAGGGCCTCGCCGCCCACGCCAGGGGCACGCAGGTCTGCCCCTTTGTCAAACAACAGTTTGACGATATCCATGTGTCCGCCTCCCGCTGCCCGACACACGGCCTTGCCGCCAACGCCATGGGCATGCAGGTCCACCCCTCTATCCAACAATAGTTTGATGATATCCATGTGTCCGTTCCACGACGCCGATTGTAAAGCGTCACCGTTGTCACTGTGCACGTTCATGCCGCCCGCTTCCAAACACCACCTCACCACGTCGACATGACCGTGGCGCACCGCCCACCCCCAACAATTCCAGTTACCCTGACTCCATCTCCAGCGTGCTTCACCCCAAATGATGTCATTGTTGGTGATGACACACGAAATTTCCTTGTTCAGGCGTCGTACGTTGCGAGCGTCGACGGGGTGGCAGTGCCTGGTGATAATAGGGAATATGTCTGACGGTAAGACGACAGGGGACATTTCTTCGTGTAGAAGGGTGTGGTTAGGAATTCGCTCGTGGGTAGATGGGCGGAAATTCCTCACAAAAAATAGTAAGTACCTTACCGAAGTATCTATGTGCAGTTGTGGGAAGTTGGCGGGTTGTTTGGTGATAGAGAATTGGAAGAAATTTGTGCGTACGGGGCGGGCGGGTAGACGCCAAGCAAGACTCACGTAATCGATGCGTTCCATGGTGACGGTTACCAACCAATCCAACGTCACCAGCACAACGAACGTGCTTTCCCTTACCCCTCCATAAAAGCTTCCGCGCCCGCGATCAGCACATGTTCACTCGTGGTCTCCGCGCACTCACAAAAACTCCCTTCCTTCGATCTCAACCCCAACGCGCTCTCTTCCACTCTTCAAAAATAAACATGGTGCGGACGAAGGAAGACGTCACACGTTGACCAATACGGTTGAGGATCTTGTTGGACGTCGCTGACGAGTCGGTTTGAAACAGGGTGTTACTAAGGAAACCATCAAGCCCGGAGACGGTGTCAACTTCCCTAAGCCGGTGAGCAGTTGTAGTTTCTTGACGTTTTGGGGTCGCTATAGGCTTTGGTGTTCTAACGAAGGTTGGTTTCTGACGTGCAGGGAGACACTGTTACCATGCACTGTAAGACCGCACTTCGCAACGATACGGTATGCGCTACGTGAAACTAACTTGACACCCGTTTCCCCCGACGGCAAACAAACTACAGACGATGGCACTGTAAGTCCGCTTCCCTTTTCTCCTTAGTCCTACCCTCCACCCCCCTCCTTACACCCATCTTTTCATTTTCCAGTTCACCGCCGACGGCAGGAAGTTCGACAGCAGCCGCGACCGCGGACAGCCCTTTGTGACCAGAATTGGTGTCGGGCAGGTGATTAAGGGTTGGGACGAGGGTGTGCCCCAAATGTCCCTCGGCGAACGCGCCAAGCTCAACATTACCTACGACTATGCGTACGGTGAGAGGGGTCACCCCGCTGGTGTGAGTACTCGTAATTTCGTATTGCAGGAGGGTGGGCGGAGTCGACTTTGTCGCGGGGTTCTGATGTGTTTTTCTTGCCTGTTTGTGCGGCAGATCCCTCCCAAGGCCAACCTTACCTTCGATGTATGTGTTCGCATCGTGCTGGTTCTGAGTCTGATGTGTGGTTGTGGACTGAACGTTTTATGTATTCTCCTGCAGGTTGAGCTCCTCAAGATCAACTGATTTGGTCTTCAACAGATCTAAATCAGAGTTGCTTGGTCTTTTTGTCGGTGCATATGCCAAATAAAATAAAAAATTACGTGATTCAAAAGTGACACTGTTTGAGGGGCCTGTCGTGAACGTCACGCAGTCATGTTCTGTCCAAGTCAACTGTGTCCTTTTTTGCCAGCCCACTGCACTGTCCCCTATTTTATTCGTCATGTTCTCTTCTCCTAAGCAAACAGTATTCGCCCCACGTCTTTCCCTTCCCGCCGGGCACCCAGAAAGCCCTAGCCCAACGATTGCTCCGCGACGCGTCCAAAAAGGGTACGCATTGGTGTTTGACCCACACTTTCGTGTCGGCCGCATAGTTTGGCTCGTCAGACGACGGATCGTACTTGCTGGGTGCCGTGGGAGAGATGTAGTCGACCAGGTAATCGCATGTGGAGACGTCAACCTAAATTTGAGCATGGCATTAGCCACATTGCCCAGCCGCCCCCAACCCAAGGCCAAAAAGAACAAACTTACGTAACGATCCAACTCCTCCTTATTAATATCATTCATCCCCTCCACGACCCTACTCGTAGACCTCGGCGCCTTCCTCAACGCCTTCAAATACCCCTTCACATCCCCACGCTCCAAAAACCGTTCCACGTCCACACCACCACCCTCCTCTGCAAAATACTTTGGCAACAACCCTCGAAACGACGACCGCAAGAATTTCAGACGCATGCCATCGGGGAGGAGGTAGTGAGGGGGGAACCGGTACCATTCTTTTCCGACGCAGAGGGAGAGTTCGCGGCCGGATTGGGATGCGAGGGAGGGTTG
>JADGKA010000106.1:0-40418 GCA_027604605.1 Borealophlyctis nickersoniae | reverse complement strand
CCCATATACTCCTGCGGTCTCTTTGAGTAACATAGGCGTATTCCCGGCCTCAAATGTCACAACGACGTCCAAAAATTGGCCCTAAAATAAGGCCGCCGCCAAAAAGGCCGGTGTGTAGCGGCAGTACCGGCGGACTCCCCTACCGGGTGGGTTCTTTGGTGCAGATTCACTGACTCTCGACGCACTCCTACAGAATGCAGAGCAGCAAGCCAACGACATGTGGTTGAAACTGGAAAATGCCATTCGTCAGATCTATAAAAAGAACGCGGGCACTTTGAGCTTCGAGGAAATATATCGGTATCAGCTACTTCTGCCACGTTTTCCCCATCGAACAACTGATCGCGTCAGACTAAACTTGCTGTCTCCGCGCTCGCTCGCTACAGCTACGCGTATACCATGGTCCTCCATAAGATGGGCGACAAACTCTACTCCGGGGTTCGCGATGTCATCAAGCTGCACCTTGAGCAAGTTGCACAAGACACTCTCGTTCCTGCTTTTCCGCAGACTCAAAGTAGCGGAGGAAGTTTAGCGGCCTCGACGGGTGGAGCCGGCGCAGTTATGGCTCTTTCCGGTGGTCCTTTCTTCTTAAAAGAGGTGAAAGCAGTTTGGGACGAGCACACCACGTGTTTGCTCATGATTCGGGATATCCTCTTGTACATGGTGCGCAAGCCGTCCGGTTGTTCTGAAGCACAGGAGCATGGGGTATCCAAACTCATTTTCAGGTTTCATGGTCATGAACCTTTTAGGATCGTGTTTATGTTCCAGTCGCAAAAGTACCTCTGGTGTACGACTTGGGTTTGGACCTGTTCCGTGACGTGGTCATCCGCTCAAAAACTTACCCGATCAAGAAGCATTTGATCGATACAATATTGTATCAGATTCATCTGGAGCGGGAGGGCGAGATGGTGGATCGGTCCGTCATTAAAAGCATCGTAGGAATGATGCTGAACCTAACGGCCGGTAAAGGGGATGTAGGAGATGCCAGTACTGTCTATGCAGAAGATTTTGAAAGTCGGTTTCTGGAAACCAGTCAAAGCTTTTACTCCATGGAAAGTCAACAATTTCTCCGTGAATGCGATGCCGGTGAATACTTGAAACGGGTAAGCTCTTCCTTTACCTGAAAAGAGCCACCACGCGTCAACCTGATTGTTATTCGCAGGCGGAAAAGCGGTTAGGAGAGGAGGAGCAGCGCACAAAGCAGATCCTATCACCGTCAACGGAACCCAAAGTTCGGGCGATTGTGGAGGCGGAGCTGCTTGAGAATCATGTGAAAGCCATTATTGAGGTCAGTTTGAAAATTGCGGCCGATTGAAGCGAGTGAGGTGGCAGCCACCCTTATGCAAAAGCCAATCCACTTGCCACCTTACAATTCATAGATGGAGAATTCCGGCCTGGTTCCGATGGTGACCAACCATAAGCTGGAAGATTTGGGGCGTTTGTACAGATTGTTCGCCCGGGTTTCCACCGGCCATCCGGAAATTCGAGGGACCATATCGGAACATATAAAAGAATTGGGAAAAGCCGTGAACGAAACCTTGGGAGGACTGAGCAGTAGGGACAACGAGGAGGATGCACAGGCCGCAAACGCAAAACGCCCGTCCTCCGCGTCGTTGACTGAAGATGCTGGGGCTTCCGGTCTACAGCGAACAGATCCTCTACTTTGGGTAGAGGGCATACTGGCGCTTAAGGACAAGTTCGATAAGGTGTTGGAGTCGTCCTTCTGCAGAGACAGGGCATTCCAAACGGATATGAATGCTGCTCTGGAGCACGCTGTGAACCAGAATCCGAAGGCTCCCGAGTTTGTGAGCTTATTTATCGACGAGAACCTACGGAAAGGACTGAAGGGGGTATGCTGCTTGCATCTAAATTATTGAGAAAGCGAAAATGGGCCTGCCTAACGTTGGTGCGTCCGCTTTGCAGAAATCGGAAGAAGAAGTTGATGCGATGCTGGATAAAACGATTACCTTGTTCCGGTTTATTGCGGAGAAGGATGTCTTCGAACGTTATTACAAGCAACACTTGGCCAAGCGACTGTTGTTCGGGCGGAGCGTGAGTGAGGACGGTGAAAAGAGCATGATCGCAAAATTGAAGGTGGGGCGATTTGATACGCTGTGGTGTCGTCAACGGTATTCCACACACGTTCCTAACATGGAATTTGATCTCGTGGGTACAGACGGAGTGCGGCTACCAGTTCACCACCAAACTGGAAGGGATGTTCAATGATATGAGGTTATCAGCTGACACCATGAGCGACTTCCGAGCCCATCTGAGCTCTGCGATAACAACGCCAAAGGGGATGGTAGATATATCCGTCAACATTCTCACGTCTACCTTTTGGCCCGTGAACACCACCTGTACAGCACCGACGTGTCACTTCCCGCCCGAAATCACCGCCTCTATGGAGACATTCCAACGCTTTTACCTCTCCCGCCATTCTGGGCGGCGGCTGACTTGGTTAACGCACATGGGTCTGGCGGACCTCAGGGCTACTTTCGACAAGGGGAAAAAGGAAATCAATGTCTCTACTTTTGGGATGATTGTTCTTGTTGGGGTTTTCAACAATGTCGACGAAGCTGTCACGTATAGGCGGATCCGGGAAATCACGGACATCCCGGACCCGGATCTGAAGCGCACACTGCAATCCCTGTCACTGGCGAAATACAAGATACTCCTGAAATCCAGCAAAGGAAAAGAAATCAAGGACACGGATACCTTCACTTTCAACTCCGCGTTCACCTCGCCTCTCTCAAAGCTTAAGATTCTGACCATATCCGCATCTTCGCCGCCCGGGTCGAACGCAACTACTGGGAACTCCATGGAAACAGATGCTGAGCGTGCGGATACGTTAGAAAAGATCGATGAAGCGCGCAAGCACCAAATTGAAGCTGCCATTGTGCGGATAATGAAGTCTCGTAAGAAAATGGACCACAACAACCTTGTCGCGGAAGTCATGAAGCAATTGAGCGGTCGTTTTATCCCGAGTCCAATCATGGTCAAGAAGCGTATTGAGGGATTGATTGAAAGGGAGTACTTGGAACGAGATAAAACAGACAGGTGAGTCGCCCTTTCCTTTAGGCGTGAAGCTGTCATGACGGGAAGCTTACATGTAATTGACGCTTACTGTACAAAAGGAAACACTACAACTATCTGGCCTAGTCGCAGACCATTGGACAAAGTGCTCGTGCTCGCAGCGCAAATTGCATCGATGTGTTCTAAATAAGAATGTGAATATGGGGAAAGTATCCGTGTATGACCACCGAGGATGTAGGAAAGAAGGTGGATTCTTGTATGCTAAGGGGCCTTTTGTTGGGGTGGGTGTGAATTGTACATAAGGAACGATACATTGAAAGCAGATACCTTTTCTGCCTGCACAGACGCGTCTGGATGTTCTCACGTGATGCGCCTTACCAGTGCAGAGGCGAGGCTATTTTGGAACACACCAAACCCAAATTTAGCTTGTTGGAAGGGAATCAGCGTGCCTAAGTATTGCAACGAAGGGAGGGCCCACTTGAAAAGGACGGCGTTTTTGCAAAAGCTACTCCACACCTTCCCGTTCGACCTCCATAATGTGGAACTACGTCAAGACAATTTTGCAGGTCGTGGCTCTTACAGCGGTCCTCGCCACTTGGTCAACCATTGGTAATCATTGCGACCTTTGACGCTTTCAAGCTTTCAAGAAATATCCTCTAACAACTCGCGCGTGCTCCTGCTCCACTCTCCTCTCAGATCGAGTCTTTGAAGCTGTCGCCGTTCGCAAGAACAGTTTGCACGTTTGGTTTGGACCGCCCCGAACGCCCTCTGTGATTCACATCGGGGAAATTTACAATGCCACGATAGAGTGGGAGGCCAACTTGGCAAGTCGAAAGACGTACATAAACATCACTATGGAGTTGGGTGGGTTTACGGAGCGAAATCACTTTCATGGGTGGAAAACTGGAGGTTTAACCGAACGGGATGCGTGTATGTAGGTTTGCGATGCTCTAATCGACGTGACGGGCATATTTCTTATGTGATTGAAAACTGGATCGTTCAAAAAAAGACCGGTAAGAAGTCAGCTGCTGTCCGCAGTCATCGATGAACAATAGATGCTCATCTTCGAATTGTTTCTGAAACGCTGGGTGCAGGAACCTTGTATGTGGATTACCCTATGACACATAAGGACCTCAACCGCGCCTACGACGAAGGCCTCTGTTTTTTGCATCTGGACTACAAATACTGGCCTAACACTGGCAATACCACCGTCGTAATAGATGAAGCCATGTCATCCGTGTTCAAACTCTCGCGCAAACCTCGCTTGATTCCTCTTCCTTTAGCCAACGCGACCGACCTCACACCTAAGGAGCGCGTGTTGACACTTCAACTGCGCAATATGTCGCCTGAAGAGCTGCATGGGGAAAGTGAGGAGGCAACGGAGGATGAGATGGTGGAAGACACGGAGAAAGCGGTTGGAAAGGAGGAGAAAGGGCCCGCTGTGGTTGGCAAGGCGGCCGCTGGAAATCGGGCTGTGACGCTCAGAAAGCCTTTTGTGAAGGAATATGCCTATACAGGGGTGTCGTTGTGGCCTGAAGATGATCCGGATTGGTCGATTGACGAGGTAGTGAGCCCTTGGACGGTCATGTTCTGGGTGGGCGCGGTGGTTGGGGTTATGGTACTGCGAGAACATTGGTTGGTGCGCAGAACAACAGACAGAGTTACGCAAGCGGTTTACCAATGGTGGACTGCGGATATCGAGGTAAATAAACGTCGTTTGATCTTGATCCCAGGTCACTCATAATATTGACATTTTTTTTGTCTCTGATCCAGGATCCGTTGGTTCCCAGGAAGGGCGCCCGGCGGCGGAGTATTTTCAGGTCCAATGTGCCAGACCACACTGCATAGATTCAATATACGCAATATTTAATGACGGGGTTCGCACCCCCAATGATGCCCATGTCGTAAAACTGTTGGAGCGTACTTAATTGTAAAGAAAGGAATGGAATCAGACTGGTTCGAATTCAAACGCGGCCGTAGGTGGCGCATTGGGCATCACATCTGCAATACTGCGACAAACAAGCTTATACCTGTATGCAGTCTATGATGGATTGATGGGGATTTTAACCTAACGTGACTACCCTGACATCAACATGGTCTCCAACAGTCCTCCTGTCGTCCCTATATTCACTTGTCGAAGGCTTGTCCTCTTTCCCCTTATTCGCGCAAACAAAACCGGCACCTGAGGATGGCGTGTAGAAAATCATGACACGAGCATAAAATTTTTGATCATTTCGTGTATGATTGGAACCTGCACATCTTTTTGGTCGATTCAATCACAAGTTGCTAATCGCGCTGTGTCAATCTCCACCTGCCTGGATGATGAACATTGCGCTGGAATCTCAATCGTCCACAGGAATGTGACGGCGGCGGTGCAACATATAGTGAGTGGGCAGGATTCGAACAGGACTTCTTTCGCCATTTCGTCTGTAGGCATGGATCTGTCTATGTGTAGTTTGGGGGTAGGTCTGTAGATGTGGATAACTTCAGATACTTGAAGTGCTTACCTACCTAGGCAGGTGTGCGGGACTTGGTTGGGATACCGGGCTCTGTGGCTGCACTGCTCATGGCCAATCAGCGCACGATTATTTCCAAGCCACTCACATGATGCTCAGCTCGAGCTCCAGAGTCGAGAAGGAGCGCGCAGCAGTTGCTTTCGCACGCATCCATCATCTCAGCAGCAGCCAAGTTTCGGCAACGTTGCGGGTTCAGCTTGCAGTAAAGGTTGGTTGGGGCTGGACCAAAGCGCGTTCGATCCTGAGCTACTTCTGCTCCTTTGCGCTAACACACTGCATCACTCACGTCCTTTGCAGAACCTTCCTTTGCCATAAGTAGTATATAGCCAACATGTTCGGAGGAGGAGGAGGGTTTGGCCAATCTGCGTTTGGGCAACAGCCACAGCAGCCATCAGCGTTTGGCCAGCAGCCTCACCAAACAGCCGGATTTGGGCAGCAACCTCAACAGCCAACTGGATTTGGAACTGGTAAAGCACTCCGCGTGTTTCGACCGTTGACTTTTCATTGTTGGGAAGGCCAGTCTGAGTGAGCTTTGGGACTTCCATTAGGATTTGGCGCTCAGCAGCCCCAGCAGTCAGCGTTTGGGGGAGGAGCCTTTGGGCAACAATCGACAGGATTTGGAGCGTCGACCGGTAAGCTGTTGAACGATGACTCGTTGAATGGCAGTTCCAGATATTTCGGCTGCATTCAAAATTATCTCATCTTGTAGGGGGTTTTGGAAGTACTGCCAGCGCGTTTGGAGCGCCACCCCGCCCGGCTTTTGGCGCATCCACTGGCAACTCGGTTTTCGGAGCAGCTGGTACGCAACCGGCAAGTGGATTCGGCGGATTTGGTGCCGGTATGTGTTTGTTCAACGTGTTCAAGCGGTTCGAAAGGA
The DNA here is from genome assembly GCA_027604605.1 of Borealophlyctis nickersoniae. Taxonomy (NCBI): domain Eukaryota; kingdom Fungi; phylum Chytridiomycota; class Chytridiomycetes; order Rhizophlyctidales; family Borealophlyctidaceae; genus Borealophlyctis; species Borealophlyctis nickersoniae. Next base: position 33,995 of record JADGKA010000106.1, on the reverse strand, counting down.
CTAACGGGACCATGTCATTGGTACGGGAACAGCGACCACCCCTGCCTTTGGTTCGGCTTCAACGACGGGCGGATTGTTCGGCAAACCGGCTACAAGTGCATTCGGATCTACACAGCCAACATCTGCTTTCGGTGGTTCCTCTGCGTTCGGTGCACCAAGCTCAGGTTTTGGGGCGCCATCAGCTGGAGCGTTTGGTGGCGCCGGGCAGGCTCCAGGCCATACCAATGCCCAGGAAAATCGCGGGACTGGTAATCCCCTGTTCAAGCCTCCGGAGGAAAAAGAATTACTCCCGGGGACTACTGCAGCCCAAGCGAGCGGTGTTCAGTATTATCAAAGCATCCCATCCATGGAGCCTTACAGGAATTGGTCATTTGAGGTCAGCAAGCGATTCTGCAGGTGTCGCATTTCTTCATGTTGTTGCCAAGTTGTTGTTGCTGATCCTACTTCCTTTAGGAGCTTCGCTTGCAAGATTATCAGATGGGAAAGAAAAATGCATCGCATCTTCCGGCTTCCACCGGGTTTGGGGGCGGATTTGGCTCTACCTCGTCAGCTTTTGGCTCCAATTCATTCGGTGCAACGACGACGCCCGCCTCCTCCATGGGCGGCTTTGGGGGTGGCACTTCCGCCTTTGGGGGTCTGCAGCAGACGAGTGGCTTCGGTTTCGGTGGCCAGTCATCATCGGCCACTTCTGGCGGTATATTGACGGTCCAAGGTTGAAGTGGAAGTTGGGGCGAATGGTATTGACGCTTGACGTTCTACTCATAGGTTTATTTGGGCGTCCCGCCACGACATCTACCCCTGGGCTGTTCGGTGGTACGTCTACGCCCTTTGGCAGTGCCACGACTACAAGCGCGTTTGGCCAATCAACTGGCTTTGGCAGCTCCGCTTTTGGATCTGCACAACAAAGGCCCGCCTGGGGCTTTGGTAGGTCTCACATGTTGGTCGCATGGATCTGCGTTTAAGAATTATAATACAATGACTTACAGGTGGCGCAACAACGGCCAGCGCGGGCTTCGGGGCACCTTCTACCGGCGGGTTCGGAGGCTTTGGCGCACGGCCTGCCACGTCTACACCTGCTTTCGGCGGTTTCGGGAACTCTTTTGGGAGCTCCTTCGGAACTTCCGCGGCTCCCTCGACCGGTCCGTTTGGGCAAACAACGTCCGCGCCAGGGACGAGCGGGTTATTTGGATCGTCCACCGGGCTTGGTACTACTCAGCAAAGGCCTGGTGAGTTGTTTCGCACCCAACGAGCCTACGTTTTATGCGTCTTCTTGGCATTTAAAGTCAATCAAAACGATAATTGGTAGGAATTGGCTTTGGCACCACATCGACGAGTGGCGCACCGGCATTTGGACAGACCACATCAACAGCAGCGCCGGGTGGATTATTCAGTTCAGCCGCATCTACACCTGGTTTCGGACAACACGCTCCAGCCTCTACCAGTATCCTAGGAAGTAGTTCTGGAGGCTTCGGTAGCGGCAGTTTTGGCAGCAGCTTGTTCGGCAGCAGCACCGCCCAGCGACCGACTCAAGGTAAGAATTGTTCTTCGATAATCACTGATTCATCAAGTTGTTCACGACTCGATGTTGCAGGACTGTTTGGGGGAACTACACAACCGGGTTCTACGCCGTCGTCCGGCTTGAATTTCGGCCAGACTTCGGCACCTCCCAGCCTGTTTGGCGCCTCGCAGACTGGCGGTTTTGGAGGACTGGGAGGTACAAGCCTCTTCGGTTCGTCGACTCCTGGGAGCTCAATGGGTGCCGTCGGCACGACAGGGTTTGGCAATACCGCAGGACAACCTCATCCGGTTCTGCACGCCATCCTTGACCGAAATCCTTATGGATCTAATCCGCTTTTCCAACCGAACGTGCCCGTTTCCTCCATTGGACCAACCGTTTTGCCGGCACCCCAAGAGAAGAAGAAGCCGGCAATCACGCCACATTTCAAAACCGCTCCCCGGAGTGCTTCCAAAATAAAACTGAGAGGCTTTGGTGCGTCTCCGCTGAAGAAAGCGTCCTCTTTCGAAAGCCCTACCAAGCTTCACATTCTCGAGGGGTCTTCCAAAGATAACATCACCCTCGGTTTGGATGCCCGGTTCACCCCCCGGAAGAGCGCCAAAAGGCTCAACCTGGATGATACCCAGTATGATTCTTCCCCCACGGCAAGTCTTGACACGACAAGGTCGCCAGCACCGCCGCGGAAGGGCGTGACCTTCTTGGAGGAGGCTGCCTCCAGAGTATCGCACAGGGTATCGCCAGCACCAGAAATGGACGCGGCCATTGACGGTGCCTCGCTTGATCTGAGTGTTCTGAGAACCCCAACTCCGTCCGGCCGCAGTGTTCAAGAATTTGTCGGCCCCTCCACACCCACTCCAATCCGGTCATCGTCAACAGAGTCCGGCGACAAATTCTCCAAATCGCTTCCATTTGAAGACTCTCTGGCGTGTACACCGTCGGAGTCACCTGTGCCCGTCCCCGAATATGAAATGATTCCGTCATTTGATGATCTGATGAAGATGGACGATTACCAAATTGCAAATGTGGAGAATTTTACCGTGCGCCTCAAAGGGGTCGGTCAAGTGAAATTTCTGGGGGAAGTCAACGTCCTCCATGCCTCGCCCACAGGAACACGGGAAGGGATCAAGCAAATACCTGGGAAAATTGTAATTCTGACTCCCAAATCATGCACCGTATACCCCAGCGACACCGTTAAGCCGCCGGTTGGATTTGGTCTCAACGTGCCGGCCGAGATAAACCTCGAAGGTTGCTGGCCCATAGATAAAACAACTCGAGAACCACTTAAGGATGGGACCGACCCACGCGTGGACCGCCACTGTAAGCGCCTGCAGAATATGTCCGACACCACCTTCATTGGCTTCAACTTCAAAACTGGCACTTGGAGATTCCGTGTTGAACACTTCACCACATATGGGTTGAATGATGAGGATGAAGATGAGTCTCCTAGTCAGGAGGAAGGGTCGAATACAGAAGTAGAATTCAAATCAAAGTTCTCTAAGATGAGGACACTAGGAAGCAGCCGATCTCGTGATTTCAGCATCTCGAGGGGCAGCAGCGTGACCTCCAATGATACCTTTCGAGATGCGGGTCTTCCCAAGAAAATGATTTTGGATTTGGAAGGAGCCTCAGAGACGGCAGAGTTGGAGAAAAACGTGGAGGATGTGGAGTCAGAGCAAGAAAGTTCAAGCTATGATGATATGGGTCAGCAGGAAGAGCAGGATTCTAGCGAGAGCGAAGAAACAACGGATGACGAGGAGCCGGAAAGCGAGGAGGGACGTCAAAGGGATGGGGAGGATGCGCGCGGCTGGGAAAGGCACTCCGAAGCGGCGGATGAGTCTAGTCCCGAGTTGCATCAAGGAAAAGGTTATTTGAAATCCTGTTACAACCCCGCAACTGCCCGCGTGCAACAAATGAAACGATCTCTTTTTCAAAAGTCGAATGTCTCGGCAAGCGTGCCGTCGTCTGTCATCCGCGCGCCATTGCAATTTAACGCGGCAGACTATCGTTCGGGGGTTGTTCAGCAGACGACCCTTGCAGCCCCCATTGCCACTGAGGGGGCTATTTCCGTTGCATTATCGGTTGGACCGTCTAATCCAATCACCAAACGTGTTCGTCATGCCGATCAGGAGCGGACGGCTCTCTTCAGCTTTGCCGGACTGGGTCCCGCGGCTCGTCCCCGTTCGAGCTTTGATGTCGTTGACGAGCAAACTGTTCCAGAGGTTGAGGGCGACAGCGAGAGCGAATTGGGCCCGGGAGAGGAGGACGTCTTCCTTGGGTCTCCCCGCAAGTACACGAAGGTGGGCGATGTGGACACTGTGGCACCTTCAGCCGTCAATGTCGCATCGGCTGTGCCGCTCGGAAGCAGCCTCCTGTTCGAAAAGCAGAACGATGCAGTGGATGCTGGGTTGGCAATGGGCAGGAGTTTCCGCGTTGGATGGGGTTTTGGAGGAAAGTTCATCGTTGCAGGGAGGTGAGTTTTTGTCTCCCTGGTATCTGAGTGGAGGGACTTGGTAAATCGAGTTTCCGACAAAAATTGGCATCAGTTCGGAATTAGCCTTAGCTTGGAATGAATGGAGGAGGGGAGAGAATAGAACTAATAAACATCTTTGAATTTGGTGTTGCAACTGTTGATTTTGTTTCTGCCTTCCCTTGCCTATTCGATAGCTCTGCGGGATCTGCGTCATTTTCTCACGTTTTTGTTCGAAAGCTGCCCTTTTTTGGCAATTTGGTGGGTATTAGTTTGGGATGACCTCAGGCCTCAGCATGCATGAAGTTAAAATTGACATGCTCCAAGACGGCACAGGGCATCTCAGATGAACGTAAAAGGCATGAGACGACGCTCCAAGTTGCATTACAAAATTCCTCGATTGTTATGGTGAAGCGCGCCACTGACGGCGAATATGAACTGCAGTCAGAAGCTGTGGACGAATCCGAGCAAACCGATCTCGTTCCCATGTCCATTGATACGGTTGATACGGATGACACTGCGGCAGAGGACACGCTCAGTCAAGCCGCACCAAAGGCCGCTCTTGACCCGAAGCTCCAGTTTTCGTTAGTCCTTGATGCGGTCCGCAGTGTTGATGCGAAAGTGGGCGACAATGACCCGCCAGCATTTTTCTCCAGACAGGAACTTCAGGTGTGGCGGCTAGCGGCTGCCCTTTGGGATCCCTTTGTTACCCAAGGAAACACCCGAGAGCTGAGTCAAGCCCAACAGACGGCGATAAACGCTGCCTTGAGGCGTGAAGAGATTGGGAATTGGCTCAAGGGCGCCGTGGAGTCATCCGTTGAAGACCGTGCTAAGTCGAACGGCGGCATTGATGCCGTATTTACCTACCTTACTGGCCGGCAAATTGGAAAAGCAGTTATGGAGGCCGTGCAGATCAGAGACTTCAAGTTGGCCACCGTTCTTTCCCAACTTGGCGGGCCAGGATCAAGAGTTGCCGTTCAGCGCCCCGGTTCCGGTAGGGCGGTTCGTGCTGCCAGCGGCCATGGAGTTCCGGGACGGGGAGGAACGGATACGCATATTGCCGCCTTTTTAGACGAGCAGGTACATATTTGGGATGCCATTGCGGCTAAGAAAGGGGTGGCAGTCGGGGCGGCATACATGAAGGTGTGGAAGCTTGCAGCGGGGAATACCGCTCGCTGGGGTGCAGACATGTGTTCCTCTATTGATGATTGGAAGCGAACATTTGGACTCTTCTTATGGTATGGGGGAGGCGGCGCATGGGATGTCAGGGAAGCCGTCAGGATGTACGAGGAGGCTTTTGTTCGTTCAGCCTATGTGCGAAAACCGTTGCCAGGGTATCTGGAGAAAAAAGGAGTCCCAGATGTAGCTGAGACACCCAAGGATATCTGTTTCCACCTCCTGAAGCTTTTCTCGGATGAGACTCATCGGCTTGAGGATGCACTCCGGCCAGAAAATTTTGTTCCTGCCGTGTTGGATCATCGCATACCTTGGTTGATTCACAGTTTACTTTGGCCTGTCAAGAAGATGCGTGGATTCATGGATGACAAAACGTTAGATGGCACTGCGCATACGGTCGACGGGGAGACTGGAGAACGCAGGGAAACTGTTTGCGCCCCTGGCCGAACGGCGCAGGGAATTACTCGCGACTTGATCGCCCAGCTTGAATCAATTGGGTTGTGGCAGTGGGCGATCTTCGTGGCATTGTTTCTGGAGACCTGGGAGGGAAGAGAAGCCTCGGTAAAGGAGCTCTTGGCACGCTGGTATCCGGTGGATGACAATAGCGGGAGTTGGTGGGGTCGGAAGGAAGATATTAAAGGAAAGGGTCGGGCGGATCAAGTCTTGGATGGACAAGAAAGCGAAGTTTGGAGATTCCTGGTTGGCACGCTGAAGGTGCCCAAAATTTGGATACACGAGGCCAAGGTGCGTTGGGATTTGATGGCAGTTCTGGCCTAAATTTCCTTTTGACCTGCTGTGGTGCACAATCTACAGGCTCTCAGGGCCAAGTACGATGGAAACGTCCTGCAGGAAGCCATCAGTCTCATTGATACTCGGCGGTACGCCGTCGCTCACCGTATCATTATGACGAAAATTGCGCCAGACGCCGTCATTGGTGGTGAGTAACTTGTTTGAGGCTTCCAACTGGGAAGTTTACTTTGTTAAACATATGTCGCTGTATAATAATTATAATAGGGCAGCACAAGCCTGTACAAATGCTTCTTTCTCGAATTCCCACAACGGCAGTGGACGGTTGGTCATACGGCGGGGGACTCATTCTCGAGTATGTGACCGCCACCCGAGATGTGCCAGCGCTCATCATGGACATCGAGGCTCCTTTGTTTCCTTCTTACCTGATGAGACACGACGCGGCATCGCAGGAAGCTCGAAGCAGTGCACAGAAAACGCGTGACGAAGCACGAAGGGAACTTCAAACTTGGCAGCATCGGATGCAGAAATTGCTCGACATATTGGGCAAAAGGAGACGCGAAGGAGTACTTTGGGAACAAATCCTGGGTGTTCAGGGGAGGGTCTGCATCTCTCAGATGGCGAGCAAGGTGACATTCTTGATCGGGGAGGTCAAGAGAGTATGCGGGGACCGTGATGGGGTGTCGGTACGTATCCATGACTTTTGTGGTGCCCCTTCCTTCACACCCCAGGCTAACTCAATGCTTTGGAAGGGCGGAGCCAGCATTGATGTCCCACTTCCAGAAGACCAGCGCCTACAGAATCTTCACAAAACTGGGCCAGAGTGGTTTAAGCAACAGCTCAGCTTGTACGCGTCTCAGTAAACAGGAGAGAGAGAGCAGGAAAGGAGGAGATGTACTGGTGGGGACCGTGAGAAATGGGAGTGCATAATCAAACTCAGCGGTTTTCCTGCGGAATTTGCGATTAGTGTGATGTTAACTCACCGTGGTCCAATTTTCCTTGGAACATATGTATGACACTCATCTTTTGTAATTTCTGCCCGGCATCCCCCCTCCAAGAGCCATTTTCTGCCCGTTCCAACAAACAATCTCAAGCCTGAACCAGCAAGCTCGCAAAACACACCCTATTATGCCTGGAAAGCACGAGATTAACGTCCTGGTCACCACTTGCGAGTCCCGTACAGGTGAATAACAACACCAAAAGCCATCGCCATTGCTCTTTCCCAGGGACCGAAATAGTCTTTTTCAGGGGACGCCATCCTCGCCGAATTCGAGCGCAAATACGCCCAGAGCCATGTTCATGTGACCGGGATAATTCCGACTGACGTTGATCTTGCCTTATACCTCGCATACAAGCACTGCACCATCAAGCAAATGGACATCGATTCCCCCGACGTTCTCGAGCTCATGTCCAAAATGGATACCGCGATCCTGATCCCGCCCGCCAGCAAGTACAAGGTGGACCTCGGCAAATTCATGGTGGATGCTGCCGCCAAGGCTAAGGTCGAAAACGTCATCCTGCTCTCTGACACATGTGCTGCTCGAGCACCAGAAAAAAATGCAATGCACCATTTCGTGGTTTTGGAAGAGTATGGGTATAAAAAGTTGGTTGATATCCGCAAAGCCGCCGTATGCATTTTCAGGTCAGGAATCATCTTCGATATATGTAAAGTTTGAAGCTCTCTCCAAATCGGCTCCTCTGTTGACGATATGGCAGGGCGCCTCACTACATGCAAAACTTCATCCTCTATGCCAAGCAAGTGGGTATCCAAAACGTCGCGCATGCAAAGTATTTAATCTAACACGCAGGCATTAGATGAAAGAGACGGGCTATTTGGGGTTACCAATCGGGAAAGGGAAATTCGGCAAGTGTTTCCGAACAGTGACGCTTGTTATCATGGCTAACGGGACTTTTCAGCACCGGCCGATGTCCGTGATGTGGCATTGGGCATTTTGGCGGTGGCTAGCAGTGGCAAGGAAATGCATCCTAAGCACAGAGGGGCGGTATGCTTTCAACTTTTCAACTCTGGGACAATCCCACTGTTCTTCGACTCTCTGAACTACAACCCTTTCAAGGTGTACGATTGTACCGGCCCCGAATCGGTCTCCGGAAATGATATTGTGAACGCCGCAAAGGCAGGGGGCCTCCCGAAAAGCCTCAAATTTAGGGATGTTCCAGAGCAGGAGGTCAAAGATTATCTCAGGTAAGGAAACTGAGCAACTGAATGATTTAGATAGTTCTCGCTTAACTAAATTTTCGGCAGCAAAATCCCAGGGATGGATCCCGCGGAAGTCGAGCTTCTTCTCGACGACTTTCGACTCACGCGAGAAGGAAAGGGTGACTTTGTTACTGACGATCTTCAAGACTTGATTGATGAGAAACTCACAACCTTGGTCGCATTCTTCAATGAGTACAAGGACAGTTTTGAAAATCCGGAATGATCGTCTGGAACAAACTTACTGAGAACTGCAGTTAAGAGAGTGCGAAAATGGAATGCTTAAAGAGAGATTAAGAATGTACAGCAATTTGATTTGCAAACGAAAAGGCGTGATGCTTGTAATGCAAGAAAGGAGTTCTACATTGATATTTTGCAATAACAAGAGCAGTATGGAATATAAGCTATAAATGTTCCCGTTATTCATTTGCCTCAACTTACAGCGTCAAATTTATATCAACAGCGGATCTAACTGCTCCTCCTTAACAGTAACGAGAGCACATTCTGGTATCTAAAGTCCCCAATTCCGTAGGACCGCATCTCCCGACACCCATCCGCCGAGCTTTGCGTCTGTTTCCCCAGCCCATGTCGCTTCCTCCAAATGGGGAGCATTTATCTTCCTCACCAAAATCTTGACATTATCTCCAAGCATTACGGTATACAGGCCATGGCAAACCCTGAGGGAACCAACACTAGCCCCACATCCCATGCTGAATCCATAATCAACTGGCTCTATGACGGGAAGGGAATTAGTAGGCGGAGAGTAGCTGAAGGTGATGACAGCGTAGAATTTTCTGGGGCATATGCTTTGGCCGCGTGGGCGTACAGAGAATGCAACCATGTTGCTGAGCGCGCGTGACTTATTTGGAGCGGAACCAGAACCTCAAAGGATGGACCATTGGGGAGCTCTCCAAGATCCTCCTGGGGAATGGCGTGGAGAGAGTCTCGCCTTTTTGGCGCTCTAGGCATGGAGGATTTAGTTATACGTAGAATACGATGGAGGACATTTTCCAAGAAGTTTTTGGGCATTTTTGGTGCGTCGGAGTCGGAAAGGATGGTGGAAATGAAGGAGCATTCAGATAAGATGTTAACTAAGTAATATATTATCTAAGTAGATAATAAATATAGTCACGACGCGTCCCTAGAAGTTCTCATCTGATCGGATACCCGGTAAATGACGCGTCTGTTTGTTTGTCGATGAGCACCCCGTTACTATTTTTTCAGTAAGCTGATTGCGCTCCCGGAGATGAATATTGCGACGTGGATTGGCGATCGAGTTGCCTTGTTTTACTTCTAGCCTCTTTCCCGCTCCCGTATGCTTTGGATATGCCGCTCTCATTTCAGGTCTGTTGATTGGTTCTCGCCGTGCGTGCATTCCATTCATTCTGTCCATTCCATCTCTGACCAAACTGTAAAATGATCATTCCAGACACCGTTCATCCAATTTACAACGTTCGCCGCCTCAGTTCCCCTCGATAACCACAAATACCACCTCAAAACCTATGCCAACTCTTTCACGGGTGACGACGCTTTTAGTACCGTATGCCGCCTCACCTCTTGTTCACGGGACGAGGCTGTTTGCTTAATTGGGCACTACATTCAAGGAGGATTGGTGAGGGCTTGCGGCAAGAGTTCGGAAGGTGCTGCGGATGACGGGAAGGGGAAGGGAAAAGGGGTGTACGTGATTTCAGGGAAAGGACAACGGATTGTAGCAGACGTCAAAGCGGGGAAGGTGGAAGAGGCAGGAGATGCAGGGGAGTTGCTTTATTTGGTGAGTAGGACGCTTGCAGGTCGGATTGATCCATAAACCGATGCCCTTACGGTCTTTTTCCCGCATCCCAGGAACGCACCTCCACCGGCAAGCTCAACATTGGCCTCATCACCTTCCAGAACCTCTTCAAACGGCTAGCAGGTCCCCAACCTAATATCTGGACAAATGAAAAATCTAAAGAACAAAAAGAAGGGTCGATGCCTGCCCACGAGGAATTGAGCAAATCGCAATCCTCAAGTTTTGCCAATGTTGCCGACCTGATCGGGCCGGAAGCCATGCTGGTCAAAGACCGGATTCACCACTTGAAGACGTATACTAACACGTTTCACGGATCAGAAGTTGTTGATTGGGTGTTCACCAACACCTCTGTGATGTCAAGGGAGGAGGCAGTAATGATCGCGAGCCAGTTTGTGACGATGGGATGGATAAGCTGCATTGATGAAGTGGACGCTAAAACCATCAGAGATTCGGGCGCGTTATATCAGTTTACAGTTGCGGGGGGAAGGATGGCCAATTGGACTGAGAAGGACATAGCTGCTGTGTCCAAAAAGGGCACGGGTCTTGAAGCAGGGAAAATGCTATTTGGAATGAAGAAAAACACTGATGAGCCCAAGATTTCTGCGGAAAACTTGGAGAAGTTTGACACTTTCCTCAGAAAATCCTCGGAGATGCTGTCAGCGAGGGAAGGAGAATCAGGGGGTTTCGAATTGGACCCGTCGAGCACCGTGACCGCGTTGGTGGATAAGTTCAACACCGGTGTCAGGGCGGGCGTTAACGCAGCGAGCTGGAAGAGGCACAGAGCCAGCACGTTTGCATCTTCTCCGTGGGGTACGCCGAGGACCAGCGTTGGGAGCAACACTGCACCTCGAGTCCAATCTTTCTCTTCCGCAGTTGAGGGAGACCGACCAGGATCCCCTGGCAGATCGCAACGGGCGTCCGTGGCGGAACGTCCCTCGGGAACGTCGTCCCCTGCTCGTGACATCATGCCCTGGGAGGCTGCCAAAGAGTCCAACGCAACAAAACTGAGCATCATTTTAGCTCATCCAGATCTGCGCGAATCCTTCCGCTCGTTTCTCGCCTCTATGTTCTGTGAAGAAAATCTGTGGTTCTGGACTGACGCAGAGATATTCCGGTCCAAATTCGGGGCACCCGCGGATTTGGTCCAGTCAATCATCGGTGTCTCAGAGACTCAGTTCAGATCTTCCACCGTTTCTTCCTCTGGAACATCCACCGCAACAAGTACCACAGCTGTGCCGTCTCCTCCCATGGATTCAACCCCACTAACCCAACAAGACAGCGCAGATGGTCCCCGTTCATCCCGCACTTCCACCGTGGAAACTCCGGCAGATCCTCTACTGATACCGCACGCGCTTGCAATCTATCAAAAATATATTCCGGCAAACTCCCCATCAGAAATCAACATTGGGTCCAATCTTAAGAATCAGATCTCCGCTATTGTCGAAAAGGCGCGGCCGCTCTTCAACCTCGTGGACCCGGAATGCTTCTGTCACGAAGGGACCATTGATGCTCAGGGTCTGCTTAGACCTGGTGTTAGGGCTGATGCCTTTCCCAGGAGCATGGAAGGGTTTGAACCTAGCATGTATGAAAGCGTTGAGGCGCACATATTCAGACTTATGGCGGGAGATTCGGTGCCCAAATTTGTCAAGACAGAACAGTACTTCAGTCTGATGGCAAGGCTCTGGAGGGAAGGGGCGTTCATTGTCAAATCGGAGGGGTCCAGAAAGCAGTCGAGTTTGCAAAAATGGGGCGGCACCAGCAGCACCCCGGCCGACGATGAAGATTCGCCGGACGTGGGTGCGATTACATCTCCCCTCCTCAGTCGTCATGCCAGCGGGGATACGCCCCTCCCATCATCGCACGGGAGCACCTACGTCCTCGAAGCGGACAGCGTTACAAATTCTCGGGGGATGGTGAGCTTTACGTCCAAAGCGTTGGCGCGGGGTCCGGAAACACCTACACCCTCGTGTACAGGGGGGGAGCAGAAGGCGGTTGCAGCTGAAGGACGATAGCCTGGGTGCGATGGGTATTTGTTGATTGGGATCAATTACTTTCTTTCCCGCTTTCCTTAAATACACAAACACAGATTTGGGCTGTTTTTTTTATCGGCTCTATGATTTTGATGGACTAACCCGAAACAGAAATGTATCTTGCATTCTTTTGGCATTTTCGCCACCATTACAGAGTATTTCAACCTCGTTGCATTGACATTCGTTAGAGTAGCGAGGGTCAAACGTTATTCTTTCGTGTCTCGTAGGTAGATGTGTTCATCCAAGGGTTCTCAAATGTCATGGAACAAAAGGTTAGGCTTCCTCTGAGGGTGGGTTGAGAGTAGGGCCAACTTTAGCCTTCACCAACGCTTTGAATCCGCCCCGTGGAAGTCAACGATCGATATACACCGCCGCTAAATGTACTGCGGAAAAAGTGAGAGCGACAACGGCTCGCCAACGAACGGACGTCGAGAGTCTTGATTTGGGTTATGGTTCTCTCCTGCCCATTGTCATTAAAACTCGAAATAAGTATGGGAGCGAACTTGGACACCCAAGTACCAAATTGCAATACGCCTTTTCTTGCAAATATCTAACGCTAAGCGAACTTCACCGTCAGCAATTGTCCATCGGTGGCCATGCACGCCAATGGTTACTGTCTTCAGATCTCAAGCAAAGCCAAGCCTTCTCAGCAAGTCTTCCCACTGTCCGCAAGAGTGAGCGATCACCATTTTCCCCCACGATAACCGCCATAGCGGGAACTTCCTCCCCCCAAACGCCCACCACCATATCCCACAAACCTCCTCAAGAAGTCGGGTACGGTTTGACCGGCTTCTTCAAGCGTTTTGATAAGACCGCTTGCAATGTTCGCATTTTCCTCATTGAAGAAAGCCGTGGCCCGACCGACATTTCCCGCTCTTGTATTTTTTGATGAGTACTCGCGATGAATTGACGCAACGCTTGATTCCTACCTGCCCGTTCTCCCTATTCTGTGAACGTAATCATCGATATCGTTTGGAAGATCGTAGTTGATGACATGGGTGACATTTGGAATGTCCAAACCCCGACTCGCAACATCCGTCGCGATCATTATGGGAGTTTGGCCCGACCGGAAAGAGCGTAAAGCTCTCTCACGCTCCATTTGGCTGCGATCTCTGGGAAGCGCAATTTCATTGGCATTTTTCATATTGGGATTGTTATCAGCAATCAGGTATGAAGACTCACCCATGGATACTTGTGACCGGAACTTTTTTGCTACTCAGGAAGTACGCAAGGGCATCGGCAGAGCGTTTGGTTTGAACAAATACAAGAGCCAGAGAAGGCGGCTTTGCCCTCAATGAAGGATCTGAGCATAACAGGCGCCATAAGGCATCACGCTTCTGAGCGGCGGACACTTGGACAATTTCTTGAATTATATTTTCACTCTGTGGACGAACAATTGCAAGCGCATCAGTACCCGTGCTAGCGTAGAACACAAGATGTCAACCAACTTACAGTGCTACCGACACGACCAATAGTCAAGAAAATGAAATTCTGGAGAAAATCCGTCGCCAGTGCCTGGATCTGACGTGGAAACGTTGCAGAGAAAAGCAGAGTCTGGCGTTGCCGAGGCATGCCCTCCTCCTCAACAATGCGGCGAATTTGAGGTTCGAACCCCATATCGAGCATACGATCGGCCTCATCTAAAAACATAACGGTCAATTGGTCTCGCGCTGTATTCAATTGGAAAATAACCTGCACAGTACCCATAACAAGGTATTTGATCCTTGAAAGCGAGATTTTCCCTCTTTCAATCATATCAATAAGGCGACCGGGGGTTGCCACAAGAAGATGACACCCTTGCTCAATCTCCCGGATCTGACATTCGAAAAATCGGCAAATGACATAGGTGAATCACGACGAACCCTTACGGCTTGCGGAAACTTGTGAAGACCTTCCCCCACACCCAATTAATTTACAGTACCTGGCTGTACGCATCCGCCCCCCCGTAGACAACGACGGGCCTGACCCAAGATCGGTATGCAAACTTTTTTGCTTCCTCTCCAATCTGAGACGCCAGCTCTCTAGTGGGTGCCAAGATGAGAGTAGACGGATAGGCTGGACACGCACGCACGTCGCGGGAGCTGGGCCCATCTTCGAAGTTCCGACTCAAGATTGGAAATAGAAATGCAGCGGTCTGGTATTTTCAAGGCAAACGACGTGAGTGTTAGCCACATCATTGATCGAATCAATTCCGCGTAGCAGCGTACCTTGCCAGAACCGGTCTGAGCGCAAGCCATCAAGTCACGCCCACTGGCAATTATCGGCACCGCATATTTTTGTACTGGTGTTGGTTTGCTATATCCGGCCAGTGCGCAATTCGACTTGACGAGCTCATGCAATTTTGAGTCCTACCGTGCATGGGCAGGTGTTAACCGACGCTGATACCCGCCTTTCTGAAAAAGCGAATGCGAGAGCCAACCCACCTGATAGTTGTCTAGTGGCTGCGGCACATTATGACCAGCCGTTTGCACCGGAATGTTATCGTACTTATCGAAATTGATTCCACTCGAAAGTTTGGAGCCGAAAAGACGTTGCTCCACAGCTGGGTTGCGAGGCAGGATGCTCCAACGATTGCCATTTGTGCCTCCACCGGAGAATGAGCCTTTCTGCGGCTGTTGTGCTTGAAGAGCTGATGGTGAAGGCATGAAAATCAGCGCATGATTGAATCACTGGATCAGACCGCTTTCGAGGTCTGTGGACTGCCTTTCACTACTCAGGGTATCCAAACTACAGACCTTCGTTTTTCGGCCACTTCTGAGCGTCGTAACGTCCCGCATTCCACTCTGATGCATCCCAAGTGTGAACCGCTTGCGAGCTCGGATATCGTTGCGATTGATTTTGATGCAAACTCGGTTGCTTGTGATGGGGAGGTTCGGTCGGCCCTCCCATCGACATGCGCCCAAATTGTTGCGTCAGACTCTCCGCTCCATTCTGATACGTTCCGTGTGGGCGCGAATGCAATTGCGTGGTTCTAGACCGGTCATCGAGAGCTTCAACAGATGCCTGCACAGGTGCTGGGTGGGCCGGCGGTGCTCCACCAGTATCTGCTGGTCGCCGAGGCCACCGGGCAGCAATAGAAGGGTCCAGGGGCTGTTTTAAGATTCCAAAATAAAGAGAGCAAGCACAGACAAAATGAAATCGGTGACTACCCCACTTTTGGAACCGAAAGAAAGCAAACGATATCGGGTATCCAACAATGCCGTTGCCCACCTTTGCACCAGCATCCTGCGTGCTCACGTATGACATGGAGGTTTGCGGGCTGATAGGAACCAGAATACTAAGAAATAGCAAGCAAAATAAGAATTCGCCGGAAAAGCTACTGGCGAACGGGGGTTGAGATGCGCTGGAATGCGAAGATCTCGGGATGCATGGTTACTTATCTAGATAGCTTGAGCTTGAGTGTGGGAACACGCTGCAAGCCACACACGTGACATCCTGCCCCAATCCCTGGATACCCACCTCTTCCTTCCCTTCACTCCTTCAGCTGGTTGAAAGCGTCGGGGAAACAGAAGGAACGGACTGCTGTGGTAGGTATTTAGTGTTTGCATTGTTCATGTTGGAGGCGTCGTGAACCTGGTCGTACGCATTGCTGCTGCTGCAATACTGTACCACGGGCACAGAAGAAAATAAAGAAGAAAATTTGAATGATATTGAGTGGTTCCGATTGCTGCCGTTTGCAATGATGTCAGCAAGAATGTCAACCTCTTCCGATCCCTCGCCAAACGCATACACCTCTCGCAGCTTTTGGGTAGTGCGCCACGCACACGACAGGCCAACGCCAGTCGCCCACTTACTAGTTACTTGGACCTGCTAGACTAGGTAGTAAGGCGGGGACCTCATGCCCGCCACTGGAACGTCGCGCACCGTCGGTTCTCGGTTCTGCCGTCTGGCAGCAAGCAGAACGGTGTTGAGGATTCATGAGGATGAGCGGTCATTGTGTGTGGCTTGTTGTATTACTGTATGTTTTACTATCCGAACGCTCGGACAATAAACATCACGCTTTATGCACCCAATGAAGTACCACCTCAAACATCAATCATCACTTTCACAGTTGTTTCAGATCCCATCCCACCAAACTCAAAAGCCTCCTTGGCTTCTTCCAGTGCAAATCGGCGTGAAACCAGTTTGCCCACATCCACGCGCCCCGATGCCACAAGCGACAGTGCCCGTGCGTAGTCGCCCGGACCATAGCGGAAAGAGCCTGTGATGGTGAGCTCCGCTACTGTCACATGGCCTAGTTGTTTCCGAGGACGAGCGATCCGGGTCAGGCTTCGATTTTCATAAAAAGGAAAAGAAAAAAAAAATTTCCGCACCCAGAGCGGTTGCAAGTACTGGCGCACCAAGACCAACCAGAACAATGACACCACCAGCTTTTGCGACCTACTCATAGCGAAACTTGTGCGTCAAGTCGCTTCTCAAAATGGAGGCATCTATGATTGTCACACCTTAATGGCATTCTGAACACTAGTTTCCGCACCGGAGCATTCCAGCACACGGTTTGGACGAGTTCCTCCCAGCGCATTTTGAATTTCCGATATAAGTGCGTCTGAAGATTTGTCTTGCACATTGATTGCATGTGTCGCACCGAGGGACTTGATGAAATCCAAACGGAACTGCGAAACATCTAAAAGTTGCGGAATGACCATTTTCAGCTCCACAAAACAACCCTGATGAAGTCGGTACTGTTTACCTGTGACAACAATCTCAGTTGCACCCGCTGCCTCGGCAACGAGGACACATGCGCAACCTATGGGCCCAGCGCCACACACAAGCACCGTATCGCCGACGCTGATATGAGCCTTGTTGCAGGCGTGCACTCCCACGGCTAGAGGCTCAAGGAGTGCCCCTTGTTCCAAAGACACATTAGAAGGAAGCTTGTAGCACATATTGGCATCATGGGTATAGTAACGCCGAAGGTTTCCATCAATTGGGGGTGTTGCGCAGAAGCGAACGGCTGGGCACAAGTTGTAGCGGCCTAAAGTGTAGATGTACGAGGACATAGCAGGCAACATGGATACGAATGAAGCACAGCCAATGATCGGCACCAATAATAACACGCCCTGTCTTCCGACACACCTTCAACACAAAGTTCGCACGACCTGCATGGAATACCCGGTTCGATGGCGACCTCGTCACCAGCTTTCAAATGGGTTACGTTCTTGCCCATAGCTGCTACAATGCCACTTCCTTCGTGCCCAAGCACCATTGGCGCGCGAACAACAAAATCTCCGATACGTCCGTGTTTAACATAGTGGACATCCGAGCCACAGATGCCTACTTTCCGCATGCGGATCAAAACCTCTGGTTGTACATATGTTCCATGGTGTTGGCACGAATGAGCATAACATAATTTCCCACTCAGTGGGGTCAACTTTAATACCATTGTCGCCTGGTTGCACAACAGGCAACTCCTCCTGGTGGTGTGCCGAGTAAAAGGTAGGTACTGTATCAGGTTGGCGTGTGCCGTCTCTCGGTGGCCGGCCGGGCGGCAGTCCGCTTGAAAGAAGCAAACAGTACCTACCAAACTTAAACGCCAATCTTCTGGTCCTCTGAGAACCAAGCCCCAGTTCTTTTCAGCGGGTTCGAACATGTCTCGAGTGGTTGAGTTTTTGGAGGGTTGATGATGGGGGGCAAGGGACGTCTGAGTACCTAGACTACCTACTATCATCTATGTAGGTAGGTAGGTGAGTTATCTAGATACCTAGGTACTTATCTACAGCATGCACCGCGGAATGCTGCGCGGAATGGAGCGCGAATGGAGCGCGAAATGCAGCTCGTCGGTCGTCTGGCCTGGTGTGGCTTGCGGGTGCTTACGTCAGTTTTGCTTGGCTCCCATGGTTACAGTGGTTACTACTCTCCAGTAACTTACTTACCAACTACATTACTCCGATTTCTTTCCTCCAATCCCCACGCAAAATGAGGAGAGTGAACAACGGCACAAACTTGCTACGAACTGCACGCCGTGCTTCGCCTGCCTTTTGTACCCAGAGGCATGGCACTATAACGCGGCCTGCCCAGCCTCCAAAACACCCAACTTGCCCCCAACCAGCCCCGCGTCTGCTGTCACGACCCGGCACCCAAACTACAAGGCTCCACTTTTCATCCCGCGCTTTCCATATGTCTTGCACCAGTCATGCGGCTCCGGATCCTGAAGGGCCGCTTGAAAAGCCCGTGGATGAGGAACTGGAACCGGAAGAGTCTCTGGTTCCTCCTTTGGCACCAGGCGATTTAGTGGAAATTCGCAGGTCTGTCGCCGGGCAACCGTGTTATGCCACCGCTTACTGCGGGGTCACTGAGTGCAAGCCCGATCGTTCTTCTTGTCTTATTCTGTAGAGGCATCAATGTGTATGTTGGTATCTTAGCGGGAATAGCTGGATCGGATTGCCACACGGTTCTCTATAACGGTCACAGCCTTCTCCATCGTGAAACCGATGTAGTTTTCCAAGTTCCTGGGTGGGCCTTCTCTCCACTAGTCAACAGACCCGCGGGCTCCGAAGCACTGTCTAACCTCTCAACCGTGGGACTATCCGCACATTCACAAATGTTGTTGGAGAAGGCAAATATCAAAACAACCGCCATTTCACACATCGAAAAATTTCGCGAAGCCGCAGATAAATACGCTTACGATGGCCGCGAAAAGCTGGGGAGGGCCTGGGCCCACTTTGCGCATAAGCTGAAGGCAACGTCAATAACGGTAGATGAGCTGGCACGGTGGGCGTTTTATCCAGAAGAGTCCCAACGAGGGCCCTTGGAAAACAAGGCCGCACTTGTGACCCCAACTGGTGCGGAGCTATTTGCCGCATTCTCCTTCATGGCTCGCACTTCCGGTCAGTTCCGTCCTGCCCGAGCGAGTTTAATTCGTCAGTCTCGCGAGTTCTATTTGCGAGAAGTAGAGGAGGTGGAGAAGCTCCGGTGGCTATGGGAACAGATTCGAGGACATTCACCTCACAAGCAAACGGCAGAGTCGGGACTTTCTTCACCATTGTTGCCGAGCCGCTCACCGGAGCTTGCCAGCTTTTTGGATAAGGCACGCACTACCGTCACATGGTCGCGGGAAGCTGGTGGCGTCCCAACACCAGAGAAACCCATCCCGGAAGTTGTCTTTACGGCTGTGGACCGTATATTCATTGATGCACTCAAGTCTGCCGCAATGGAAACCGATGGAGTGTTTCAAAGTCCGTATAAAAACGCTTCCTTAGTCGGCATCATTAAGCCGTTGTACCCGTTGTATGATGCAAAGCCACATGACTCGCATATCGTTCATCTTTTGAAAGAAATTGGGGTGTGGCTGCCTTTCGAGAATACCGTCATTTCCCGAACTAGCCCGAAGGGTCGGCTTGCTGCGTTGGAGGGACATGGGCTCAACAAATGGGCGGACGACGTCTGGGAGGAAGCGCGGGTGTGGGGCGCCAAATTGCTGGAAATGGGAGAATTCCAGTTTGACGAACAGGGCAAGTTTAAGCTGAAATCGTCGTCGCAGGGGCCCCAGCCACTGAAAGCGGTTGGATCTCCCAACAAGGAGACGCTGGAATTCGTTCGATCCAGAGTCATCGTTCCAAATGAGCCTGCTGCTTCGGCTTATTACACATCGGATCCCTGCGCCAATATTCGCCGCGACTTCGGGTCGGCTCCTGTGTTTGTTATTGACGATCCCACCGCCCACGAACTTGATGATGGTATTTCCGTCGAAAAGACATCTAGTGGCACTTGGATACACGTGCATATCGCCGACCCTACAGCATACATTCCGCCCAACCATCCGCTCTCGCTTGTCGCCCAACTCCGCGGCAATAGCGTTTACTTGCCGGAGCGCAACTACTCCATGATGCCCGAAGTTCTCAGTGATGAGCGATTCAATCTTGGCAGATCTCAATGTGCTATGACATTCAGTGCCCGGTTAGGTTCCGATGGAGACATTATTGATTATGCAGTGATGCCCGCGATACTGCGTAACGTTAAAATTCTGCATTACGATGATGTCGATGACGTGTTGGATTGGAGCGACATCTACGGGGTACGACAGAAAGAGCTGGAGCGGACGCCGTGGGTTGCTCAAGCGCTGAAAGCGCGTGGTGTGAATGGTCCCGGCATTCCACACTCGAAAGCAAAAGGGCTGGATGAGGCGTCGTCCAAACTGCTTCTGGAAATCCAAAAACAGATGCTGCAACATTTGAGATTTCGCGTTAACCGTGGTGGATACTTGAGCGACCGTCAGGATTTTTCTATTCGCACGGAACCGTATCCTCTCGCAACGACACCTTTACCGCACACTAGACCGGTTTTTCTTCCACCTGAGCAACACCCCACTATTGTGCTGAACCCGAATCGAGCCAGTCACTTGGCGCCTTCCCATATAATGGTTTCCGAAGCTATGGTGCTCGCTGGTCGCGTTGCATCGAAGTTCTGCATCGACAATGGAATTCCAGCGGGTTTTCGTGTACAGCCCTCGATTCTCGAAGCCCATCCTGAAGAATCCGAGTTGGTGGCAAAAGTGCTGTCACGACGTGATCCCATATCTGGAGTTATTCCGTTGCTTGATTTTCAGAAGTTGTTGCCTATTATGCCGGCTGCAACCATGACCACGAAGCCCATGGGACACTATAGTATGGGTATTCCTGGGCCGCGGGATGTGAAGGCGGGTCCCGGCATGTCTGAAGTTGCTGGGTATGTGAAAGTGACGTCCCCGCTTCGTCGGTTTAAGGATATGGTAATGCACTGGCAAATCAAGCAGTTTCTCCTCGCCCCGAATAAGGGAGGTGTGAGACAGTATTTGTATGACGAAAGCAAGCTGCAGTCAGTGATTCCGAGCATGCATTCCCTTGAGAAGCGAACAAGAGCATTGTGCCAAAAGACGGATCGGTTGTGGGTTTCGGAATTGGTGAGGCGGCGGGAGATCGCAGCACGGCAAGGGAAGGACGACGGCAGTGAGGGGATGCGAGGGGGGACTTTGAGAGTAAAGCCGGTATCGTACGCGCCTTTGCAGGAGCAAATTGGGCGGACTGGGTTCGGAGGAAAACGGCAGGAGATCCCTACAATGAATGGGCTCGACAGCGGTGCATCTCATCCTCGGTATACTTGTCTTGTCACGGGCATGAGGCCACAAGGGGCCATGTGCTCTATTGTGGAATTAGGAGGTTTTCCTGGGCGAGTGGTGAGTGGGGTTGCGTTATCAATTGGGGAGGTCTTTGAGGGCACCGTTGATAAGGTGGATACGTGGAGCGGAGCCGTTTTCATCAAGCCTGTTGTCCCACGTTGAATAAAGTATTTAAATCTTCTTTTTGCCAAACTGCACCGTACGGGCATGCTCAACCAGATAAAGCAAGGCCATTTTTTTATAAATAAATAAACTCTTGAAACATCATAATATTCACAACCCCCGCCGAAAATAATGCATGAAAATTTAAAGTGAAGAGCGAACGGAAAGATCCATTGTGGGTCCTTTCATCTAAGCGAACAATCTCTTCTCGCACGGGTTGCAGTCCTTTCATCTAAGCGAACAATCTCTTCTCGTACGAGTGCAACCCGTGCACACCTCCCTCCAACTGGGCGCTCGCAGTTCGCTTCTCAAACCTTACATCGCCCGTCTCAACTTTCTTCCTCAGCTCCTCCACGCTCTTGGTCCCAATATCTTGCAAGCTGTGTTGAACGCCAGTGGCAAGATATCCAAGATATTTCTTCACGGAGCCCTTGTCCAAAACCGCTCCCGCGACACCCTGAGCGACCTTGATACGATCGCCTTCGGAGAAATAGCGTTTCCCTGCCGCATCACCTTTCTCCATTGCGTCCAGGGACCCCATCCCACGGTACTTTTTCAAGCGCTTGCCCTCGTGGTAGAAGAACTCGCCTGGGGATTCTGAGGTGCCAGCGAGAAGCGATCCCATCATTACCGCTGACGCGCCGAGAGCGAGAGCTTTAACAATGTGACCAACGTTGGCAATGCCGCCATCTGCAATAACGGGGACGCCAAACTGACGAGCATACTGGGAGACGCGAAGAACTGCTGTTGCCTGTGGACGCCCACACGCCATAACTAGAGAGCAGAAATTGCAAGCACCGGTTAACCCTACTGCGCAACAGCGGCCACAACATCCAAATCAAGCGTGTGTACCTTCTTGTGTGATGCAAATACTCCCACTACCCATGCCAACCCGCAAAGCATCCGCTCCGGCTTCGATCAATTGCCTAGCTTGCTCCTGTGTTACCACATTTCCAGCCACAACATCCAATTGCGGGTAAGTGGCCTTGATGTACTGCAACATCTCAATTTGAAATTTCGAGTTTCCCTGCGATGAATCGAGGACGATGATGTCCAGACCGGCGTCGACAAGGGCTGCAAGTCGTACACGGTCTTCAAGGTGAGTCGATATGGCGGCTGCAACAATGAGTTGGCGTGATGAAGGGCGGGTTGAGGCCCAAGGGTAGTCACGGGTTTTGATCAAATCAGATCGAGCAAGGAGGGCAGTGAGTCGCCCTTCGTTATCAATTATTGGGAGCTTTCCTAAGTCGATCATATCGTCAGAACCAATCTGGCCAGTCGACGCAGCTCTTTCCCCCTCCTCTTTCTTCATCCACCTACCCTTTTTGGACTGTTTTAGAATTGTATTGGCTTCGGCAAGCGAGATGCCACGAGGTGCAGTGATTACATTTGTGGTCATCACATCCCGCAGCGATCTCTCTAAATCTTCTGGGCCTATATGTTTGACCCGTCAGTATACGCAAGATTCCAGCGGAAAGTTGTCGTTTATTTGAAATTCACCTTGCAAGAAATCAATGTCGCGAGATGTGACGATACCGAGCAATTTCGAGTTCATCTTGCCATCCTCTGAAGAACATGGTGTTAAGAACCGTGCTCTCCGGAGAGTTTCACGGTTCATCAGCATGAGACATACCAGTGATCGGAATTCCACAGAAACCGTATTTTTTTTTGATGTTCAAGACATCTTGCACTCTATGATTGGGGCTCAAGCACATGGGGTCGGTGATGAAACCGTTTTCAAATTTCTTTTCAGGATCCGGGCAGGTAAGAAAACGCCAAAGCCCATAACGCCGTGAAACTCATGTGGAAGGGTTAATTTTACCTTAACTTTGCGAACCATCTCCGCCTGTTCTTCAATCGAACAGTTGTGGTGGATCACGCCTACACCGCCGTTTAGTGCCATATGCACGGCCATGTCGGTCTCTGACGACAAGGAATGCAAACAAATGAAGATTGGCGCATACACCGAACAATGCATGCGACAGACGCTCACGCACCAGTAACAGTATCCATAGGACTCGACAAAAACGGAGTTTTGATGCTAATATTCTTTGTGATCCTACTCTCCAAGCTCACCACACTCGCAGGGAAATCAATGTAGCCGGGAAGCACCAAGAAGTCATTGTACGTCAACCCTCCCGAAATTTGAGGGTCGAACAATTGATCGACAGTCAATCCGTCACCAACAGGTCCCATTTGTAGCAAGGAGGCAAGACGGGCGTTTCGTTGTTCTGATGTTTCACTGTCATTGAGGAATGGTGCGTTGTGGAAGGAAGGGAGAGGGCGTTTCGCGGGAACAACCGAAGGAAGTCCATTAACTTCACCGTTGGCAACCATTTTTTGTTTTTGCGGAAAGGGAGAGTCTGGGAGGATGGGAGGATGGGAGGATGAGAGGATGGGTTCAGAGGTTAATTGAGAGGGACATGAGCACGGGTTTAGCGCAAAGCGAGGGGAAACCGAGGGGACTCGTTTAGGAAAGGTCCAATGTGCCGGTGGTTGTCCACGTCCGTTTGTGTCCCAGTTACTTCTCGCGCACTTACGGGGACGGTTCGGCATGGACCATATCTGTGACAGCAACCTACTATCTACAACCCACTTCCTCCCACGTTTCGTCCCTCCCTTTCCCTCCCTCCTCCCTCTTCCCTCTTCTGTATGTATATACGTATGTATGTCATACTTACCAGAAAAGAGACGAAATTGTCTTCCCACAGTGCAGGCAGTCCTCCTAGTAAGTCGGTAACTTAGCTCAAAAACAAAACCAAAAATAAAAATGGTGGCTTGCCCTGTGGCACCCAATCAAAAACAGGCTTGGAAATTGGGTATCAATCGGGCAGGATCCACCGGACATGAGAGCTCGCGTCGTGTCAGCACACAATAGAAGGAGGGATGATCTCGCAATGATATTGGTGTATTCAGGGACTCCGCATGACAATGCCTTGTACTCGGCTCGTCAATACAAGCTACGCAAAACTCTGGGCTCTGTTGCCCGCCTCGGCACTCAAAACATTTGCTGCTCCATCACCCCACACTCCTACGCCAACTCACATACTTTTTGAGCTCTTTGTCTTCCACTTGTATGCCCTCCGAACCATCCTGCCAAGCAACATCCCCTCTTCGCCCACAAAACAACAACCAGGAATCACACCCGTATTTTCCAATCCCTCCCAACTCCGTAGGACTATCAAAATGTGGATTGGCCACAAAGGATTGCGAGAATTTGATCAGACGGGCGGCACGTATGTTTTGAAGACCCAGTGGCGTAAGAATGGGAAGCAAGTCGGCAACCGTCGCTGTGATGCAAAAAAAAATAAAGCCCAAGGGTGCAATGAATAATCTGCGCTCCTGTCCAGACCACTCCTAACAAATTCGCTTACCCTGGGCTGCCAGTTCAGGCGTGGGATATCTCGTTAAGAATTCGTACAGCCGCGGGCGCGCTGCTGTTCCCTTTGTCCTGTTTAGAAAGATGGTAGCAACCAACAAAGCCCACGGGTTCACGAACAATTGTTCTTGGACAAGCCCGAACGGCGATGGCATCGGGACATATCGAGGGATATGTGGATGTTGCCCAACAACGCTTCTACTGATCCCAACGCTGGCGACCGTTTTCCAATCGTAGGCAACTTCGGGTTGCGCCGGAGTAGAAGCGGGAGAAGGAGCGGGAGAATGAGGTGAGGCGAAATAAGGACTGAAAACCTTTTTGGTCTTCTTTCGCGCGGTTTGTTTTCGTGGAGCGGAGTTCACCTCAACCTGAGGTGGGGTGAAATAAGGACTGAAAACCTTTTTGAACTTCTTTCGCGCGGTTTGTTTCCGTGGAGCGGAGTTCACTTCAACCCGTGGGGAGCTGCTACCAGCTGATGCCGGGTGGGACTGATTCACCTTCAATTTTGAAGCCGTCCCGTGTGGATTTCTCTTAGCGGGCGACGGGAAGTTGCCGACCTCAGAATGCATGTCGGCCAAGAGGTCGGTGGCTCGTCGGTCAAGCGCCTTGAAGGACCAAGTCAACGTCAAGGACGCTAAAGGACGCCAAGGAACTGGCGTGAGCTTACTCCCACAGCACGCCCAAGCTGATTATCTGTATCCACGTTTGTTTCGCGAACAAATGGCATCAGCCGGGGGTGGGGTGGGGTGGGGTTGGGCTGCCATGCCGAGCAGTGCTGCATGCTGAGTGCTGGTTGGTCAACGTCACGTGCTCTACGTGAGGAGCTCAAACCTCAACTACCTAGGTCTTACCTACCAACTTAGATAGGTAGTAACTTGTCTAGGTGCACTTCCGACACCCAATCTCCCTAATCTGGTTCTTGAAAAAAAGGAGACATGTTTCTGCCTCCTTCGCCCTCTTACGTTTTATATCCATGAAGCTCTTCTGCGAGGCATCCGCGCCTACCTCAGCGGCGCGAAGTAGGTCGCCGAAGCATAAAACGCTCGACCACCGCGCTGTTAACCCTCTGGTAGGTTCATATCTGCGTGATATGGCGGGGAATTTTTGGTGCCGAATCCATTTGCATCACTGTGCAGACGCAGCGGCAAAGAAAGCGAGGCCTTGCCGATGCAAGAGGGCTGAACCCCCAACGGGTGCATTGTCCCGAGAGAAACCGCCTGCACTAAATTCCGCAATGCAATTGATATCTTCAGGCGTCCGAAAATCCGATATCCCGTGGTGCCCGCATTCGCGCGTTGTTCGATAGCCTAGACGATGACAAGACCGGATACCTAGAGGCTGGAAACATCACACGGCGATTTGATGAATTGGCTCTTGGAAATGGAACTTGCGCGTCTACAACTTTGATCGGTGATGGCGGAAAGGACGACGCTTCCGAGCGGCCAGAGGGTCCTTTAGGGTCGTCAATCATGTACGCGCGCGAACTTGTCAAGGAATGTGATAAGACCAAGGATGGCCGAATTACATTTGCGGAGTTCGATCAGTTCATTAAGCAAAAAGAGTTGGAGCTGTGGCATCTGTTTCAGCAGGTATGGGGGTTTGGAGCATGGTCCACTCGCGAGAATGTAACAGAACCTTCTCGGTTGATTCAGATCGACCGCGGAGGAGACAACGTCATTCAACCTTCAGAACTCAAGGGGGCACTGCGGGCGGCAGGCATGTTTCGCTTCGTGTTTTTCATTGTCTTGAAATTGCAGGACTCATGAGCAGTATATACAGGCATTGCTGTATCGGATGACGAATTCGACATCTTCGTCTCCCAAATGGACGCGAACAACGATGGTGTCATTTCCTTTTTTGAGTGGCGAGTGAGTTAGCAAATGTTTATTTTCGCATCTGAACGTTGGTAATGTTTGATACTCAAATAAAATCCCAATCATCAGGACTTCCTACTTTTACTTCCCCATAAACCGACTCTCCACAACATTTTTAGATTTTACAACGGAATATACAATGTGGATTTCAATTCCGATTTAACTCCCTTTCCGCAAACCATGATGAATTCAACATTATTACAACGGATGAAGTACTTTATAGCGGGCGGTTTTGCGGGAGCCGTCAGTCGCACCGCCACTGCGCCGTTGGACAGATTGAAGGTAGGTTGTCGTGATTTTGCCAATTTGCAGAATGATGCTCAACGCGAGCGTTCAGGTTCTCCTCGTGACTCAGATCGAGAATCCCAGCGGTTTTCGCGGCAATATAAGTGCCATTTGGAATGGGATTGTTCGAATTTACCGTGATGGCGGTCTTTTGTCATTTTACCGTGGCAATGGCCTCAACATTATCAAGATTGCGCCCGAATCGGCGCTGAAATTCTTTGTATTCGAGTACTGCAAGACCGCTATTGGACGACACCGGGGTCAAAACAATGATGACATTGGTGTTGGTGGAAGGTTTGTGGCGGGTGGGATCGCGGGGTTGGTGAGCCAATTTGCGATTTATCCTCTGGAAACTGTCAAAACACGCATGATGGCACAAATTGCTCAAGGGGCTCGAGCGGATCGAGTTGCAGTGGACTTGGCGTCTGGAACACACGGAGCAGAGGCGGCGGATGCCACAAGGTTGGGCAAGGGAGCACCAAGAGCAGATAAAATTACTGGCTCAACTCGAATTGAGCCTGCTGTCTCGTCATCTGGGCGAATGTTGTTTGCGAAACCATCGCCGTTCTCCGCTTCATTGACACAATCAAATGCGCCGCCTTTCCTATCCCTTTCTCCGCTTCCGTCTTCATCATCATCACAACCACCACCGTCATCATCGTCAACATCGTCGTCGCCCTCCTCACCATCATCACCTAGCTGCTCGAGAAGATCACACCAAACAACCACAGCACCTCCATCGGCTACAAAAACTCCTGGCCTTATCCTTTCCACCTGCCGTTCAATATGGCGCGAGGGTGGCGTTCATGCCTTTTATCGCGGATGCATCCCATCTCTCGTGGGCATTATGCCTTACGCTGGTATTGACTTGGCAGTCTTTGAAACACTCAAGCTGGCCTATCAAAAGTATTTGCGGAGCCGGACCTCTGCGACGGATGCTCCTGGGGTAAAAGATGCAGATCAACCGAGCATGGGTGCTGTCTTGGGTATTGGAATGATTAGCGGGGCCTGTGGTGCAACTTTGATGTATCCCTTATCTGTCGTGCGCACGCGGTATGTTTCGATGCGTCTCGTGCGAGTCGCTGAGGCCCCCCTTTTTCTTCTTTTCGTTTTGTTTGGTTTGTCGTGCACAGAAACTGCTCTGACGACCGACAACGCTTTCCATTTTTTTGCCAGGCTTCAAGCGCAAGGGACACCGTCGCATCCTACCCGGTATTCGTCGGCCCTGGACGTCGTACGAAAAACATACTCTCGGGAAGGAATTGGGGGATTTTATAAGGGACTGGCTCCGACTTTATTGAAGGTGTTGCCGGCCGTTTCTATTAGTTACGTGGTATATGAACGATGCAAACGGGCATTGGATATCGCGTAGGGGACATGGCATTTTTTCCTAAAGAGAACTGTAGCGTTTTAGCTTTGTAATGGGCCTTCAGGATATCCCACAAATCCGCAATTTCTTTCTTAGGTGTAGGTTCACATTCGGAAAATGCACACAACCTTAGAGGTATTTGAAATGGGTTTGATCAATGAAGGGGTTGAGGCGCCCTGACACCCCCACGATATACATACGACGGTAGAAAGGTGCAAAGCAATGTTAACTATTATTGACAGTGCACGAATGTTTACCACGGGTTTCACTACAAGCGCATCTTGTGATGGGGACTGGATAAATGGCGAGACATTGATGCAGTACAAGACAAAACCAATTGCGTTTTTCAATCTTTCAATTTCTTTCTTGATGAAATTGGTTGTATGACCGGAAAATAAACCACACACACACAAGTCCATGATCCCCATCCTTTTTTCCCGGTCTTCTAAACCTGTTAGATACCCGTCTAGTTGAGCCCCGCCGCGATCATGGCGTCAATCTCCCGCCTCTCTTGTGTCAAAGCACATGGGACGCAGCAACAATGGACCAACCAGTCCGTGCAGCCGTCACCCTATTTGACCACACGGTTTCATAGATGGGATGATCATTGTAGAAGACAATGGGAAAAGATCAAGATGGTGTTGAGCGAGTCCAAGTCAGTATTCACTTTTATGCTGCGATAAAAGCGAAATCGTCCGGGCACCTACGTTGATGTTGTACTTTGTACGAATGGAGCCGCGACCGCCTGCGCCAACACAAGAGTTGCAACCACAACCAGCGGCGAGAGTGTAGATGCAGCAGTCCTAAAAAGTGGCAAACGTAAGAATGTTTTCAATTGATGGCAACAAAGAAAAGCTCGAGATTACGAAACATACTCCAAAGCAGCCACCGCTCTTGTTCAATGCCTGCTTGTTCTGACCGTACGAACACGGCGCGCAGCACCAAGAATAGAGGCATGTGCCGCATTCGCTGAAGCAGTCAAAGAGACCGAACGTCCATTCTTTGGGCGGGCGTTGAACCACTTGGGTCACCACCACGACCTGAAAGCGAATGTATCGGTATCCATTGGGCCACATTGTCATTATTTGGCGATTGCAGGGCATAGAAAATGCAACGAGCAAGAGGGATACGATAAATTGAATTTAAGTTAACGTGGTCAGAGAGAGAATAACGCAAAGGTGAAAATCATTAGTTCAAAATTTTAGAGTAAACAAATGGTCAGCAAGTGCGAAACATCTGAAGACTCACGTTGGCCTGCCCAGGTTGAGCCTGCATCTGGGGTTGGGTAGAGTACGTAGGCTGTCCCTGCTGCTGCGTCCCATGAGGGGGAGGAGATGCGTACACGGTTTGCATTTGCGGTTGTTGCATGATGGTGTCCTATTGCCAGGGGAGAGTGACCTAGGGTTGGCGAGTTGATTATTTGTCGGGCTGATGTGTCGCACTGATGACAGAAGGATAAGTCAGGAAGTGGAAGTGGGGTGTACGGAAAGCTTCTTGAAGGAAGTTTTCGCAAAGGAGATTGCCAGTGTGAGTTGCTATTGTTTCAAATGTTCCGACGCGTTTGCGAGCACGCCCTTATTGTTGGGTAATCAATGATTCCAAAATTCGAAGTCTTGGATTGACACTAACCTGATCTGAACCAAAAACATATTGTATTGTTTACTACCCACAGAAGTCTTCCTCCGCGAGGCTAGGTGTTGAAACCAGGACATACGTTTCCATGTCATAAGTACAGGACACATCACGTCCCGGATGATGGCTACTTTCTGGGTATCCAAACGCAGCGGGTCTGCTGGTTGCCCGTTGGACGCGTTGAATTGCGTTGCATGCAATTTGGGTCCAGGGGTGCTCGGCCATTCATCAGGCCATCCACTTCAATCGTCGCGTCCACAAACATGGAACCCAAAGGGACAGAAACGCCTTCTGACGCCGAGGCAAATGCCTACAAGTCAGCTATATTCTCTTCTATTGACCACTTCGACTACGACAATGCTCTGTTCTTGTCAGAGCGCTTTGCCGCTGCTTTCCCCCACCTACACGAGCCAACTATCCTCATGGCGAAAACCCATTATCTGGCTGGCAGTCCGCACATTGCTTGCCGCGTGCTGGAATCTACGAAAACAAACTCCCCTGCTGCCCGTTTTCTCTACGCGCTTTGCTGTTTCCAGGTTGATAGACTGACAGCGGCGGAAAAGGCGCTGACGGACCTGTTGGCTGAGGCGAGATCTGCGGGCATGACCACCGGTGAGATACGGCTGACCTGTTCAAAACACACACTAAGCAACGCCGCAAGCGACCCCAGCTAATGCTGATCCCCAGGAATATTGGGAACCGATCTCCGGTTCGGTGTCGACATCTCCCACGCGCACAATCTGCTTGGAAGAGTTCACCTGTAAGGTTCAAAGGTTTCGTTTGAGTTCCAACAAGGACATGCCAATTATGACAACCCTATTGTCTACCTACATTCAAAGACGCATGAGCAGCATCAAGCAAGCTCAAAAGGAGTTCAAGGAGGCGCTGCGACTGAATCCCACCTTGTGGTCAGCGTTCCAAAATTTGGCCGGCACAGGTGTAATCCCTTTATTAGGCGTAAAGGTTGAATTTCACGATTGAAGCTGACAACTATGCATTGTGCAGGACACTTTGCAGATGAAGGCGGATCAGCTACGGAGGTGTTATACATATTTGCTGACCAGTAGGTGGCCACGTCAAAAAACGCACGCTGCTTCTATTGAAGTACACTGACACGCTCTTGACGTGTACAGAGTGGGATTGTCTTCCGTTACAGCACATTGAACAGGCTTTTAACGCTGCTATTTAAAATTACAGGGGCAGCTTGTGGGAAAAGGGGAGGACAAGGTATCTTGTTGAGAAAACCTTCTGGTGTTCGAGAAATTCGAACTCATACCGTTCTCGAATGGTTGCCTAGACCAGCAAGAAGAGAGGTTTCGATGAGATGCAGGCCGTGGAGAATCCAACAAACGAAGAAGCCAAGGTACGTGTGTGAGTTAGACGTTAACCCGACTAAGAGAGATGATGCATCAGTCCGGATCAACGCAGAAAGCAGACGGATTGTCCGACTCTTCGAAAAAGCCAATTTTGCCGGTTCTTCAAGTGCTCGGGGACGCCTATGTAAAACTAAGCCGTTACCACTGCATAGAGGCGTTAGATGCATTTCAGAAGTTGCCTGGCGTGCATTACAATACAGCCTGGGTCTTGACCAATGTGTGTCCGTTTCGCAGCATAATTACATGGGGATCGCGCACGTTTTCACACCATTTCATTTTCTGAAATAGGTCGCCAAAGCACATTATGAATTGGCAAAATTCTCAGACGTAAGTCGGATTTGGAAATACCAAAATTGCACATCCCCTAACGCATTCACTTAGGCGATTGAAGCGTTCAAGAAAGCTAGGTATTATGCGTTTGGTTCCGTCCTGCAAATTTAGAGATTTCTTGATCTTGACCTACCTTTTGCAAAAGAATCGCGCAGTCGTGGCAAATTGAACACATGGATATTTACGGTTCATCGTTGTGGCATGTGCGGGACGAGACAGCGCTGTCCCGGCTAGCCCATGAACTCAATGCAATTGATCGCCTAGCTCCTCAGACTTGGTATGTCTCTGTGAACTCGTTTGCCATTCGGCGCAATTAATTATTCCGCCTGCTCTGTGAACTCGTTTGCCATTCGGCGCAATTAATCCTTCCGCCTGACTGCAGGTGCGTCATGGGCAACTTGGAGAGGTGAGATTTAGTTGCTTCTGCCGTTAGCTTCAATTCAATCAACCCAACATTCGCTTCAGCTTAAAGAGGCAACCAGAAAGGGCCATCAAGTGCCTCACCAGAGCAGTGCAGCTCAGCGGATCCTTTGCGTATTCGCACATGCTGTTGGGTGCAGAGTATATGGATATTGGGGACAACCTCAATGCGATCAAGTCGTTCCAAAAGGCGCGAACCTTGAACCCGAGGAGTTTTGGTGCATGGTGAGTGGTTCAAACTCTGCATTTCTCACCGGTGACAGCAGCTGAGTTAATTTCGCAATTGTGATGACGCACCAGGTACGGTTTGGGACGAATCAGCTATGCCCAAGGCAAATTCAAGGTGGCTAGGCAGCAATTCGCCCGAGCGATGAGAATAAATCCGCGAAACCCAATTTTGCATTGTTACCTGGGGATTGTAAGGCCACACTCGTGATTACTGTTGCCACTATTTCGCGTTCCAGCATTGAGTCTTTCCATCCGCCAGGTATTTCAGAAGGAGAGGGAACACGAAAGAGCTTTGGAGTGTTTCGAGGCCGCGATCAATGCCGACCCCAAGGTTACCCTCTACCGCTTCCGAAAAGCATATGCCCTCGCTGTTTTACAACGATATGATGCAAGTATTCCAAGGTATGCGTATTATTCGTTGCTGGATTATTGAACTAACACATAAAGTCATAGGAGGCCTTGGAATGTTTGAAGAAACTTGAAGGACATTCCCCGGAGGAAGGGAATGTCTACTTCTTACGCGGAAGCATCTACAAAGCGAAGAAAGAGCCTTCACTGGCGCTAGAGGCATTCACGAAGGCGGTCCTTTATGCAAAGGATGATCAAAAACGACGAATCAAAGCCACAATCGGTAGGAATTTTGCTGCTCTGCTCCACCGATTCCAAGTTGTTATGGGCGATTCCAATCTTCATTCACGTTTGCAGAGAAGTTAAACGAAGAGCAGGAGGATGAAAAAGGTAGCGTGTGTGCCAACGCTCTGTGATCATGTCAGGTGCCTGTTTCAACGGAAATATGCATTTATGCAGGCATAGAAGACTTGATGGAGCTCTTTCGCTTTTAGCAGAATATTTGCCTACACACCGAAACAAATTTCAGGCTGCATAGATATTCTAATTCTTCACATTAGTTGCTATCAAACCAGTGAAGCGTGTCAATAACAATCTACGGCCTTTTCTAATCCTCCTTCTGGATACCGCTTTTGGGGCATTTCCACAAGTTCAAGCTAACGGACGAAACTGAAGGAAAAAAAAACAGACATGCCAATGGAAGAGCCATTTTGCCGAATGTTCACCTCAATTGCGTCTGCACTTGAGCGTCTCAATCACCAATGACCAATAATAGCATAATGTTGCGTTGTTACGAGTCAAAACGATCTTCAGGCCCATGCGAGGCACTGTCGCTTATTACACGATTGCATAGGTAAGTAACCGCTGCGCCACACGCGGCCTGCTCTGGCGTGTGTTGCTTGCCTTTGGTTGCCCTCCCTTTTCAACCGCTGCCGCCACCATGAAGGTACATACCCACGACGGGTTTGGACGGATGGAGGGATCTGCTTTCGAATAGATGGATGGATGGATGGATGAATATGTGGATTGTGGAGCTGGATGGACGGGTTACTACCAGGATAGGGC
The DNA here is from genome assembly GCA_027604605.1 of Borealophlyctis nickersoniae. Classification (NCBI taxonomy): domain Eukaryota; kingdom Fungi; phylum Chytridiomycota; class Chytridiomycetes; order Rhizophlyctidales; family Borealophlyctidaceae; genus Borealophlyctis; species Borealophlyctis nickersoniae. The sequence continues at coordinate 493 of JADGKA010000106.1, read as the reverse complement.
TGGGGTGAAGTCAAATGAGCACCGTGTAAGCGGAGAGGGCTCAGGATTCTGGACCGAGATCGGACGGGCGTCTCCCCAGGCGGACCCATCAGGGCGGTTTTCGAGACAGGAGATTTGGGTGCGGCGAGTTGGACTTGGGCGCCAGCAACAGTCGACCTCCATGGTCCTTTTGTTTCGGGAGTTCACGTTAGGAGGAAGTGCTGACAGGGCCGCTTTCCTTCGTTTTTGTCGTCTACAGCTGAACTTCGCCCACCCCGGCACTGGGGCCCAGAAGATGATTGAGGTTGACGACGAGCGCAAATAGTGAGTATACTTTTTCTGAAAACCGGGCAAGGTGTGGAAATAAATTCGAAGGAATGCGGACAATTGACCTTCGCTTTTCCAGCCGCATCTTTTACGACAAGCGTATGGGTGCCGAAGTCACCGCTGATTCCCTCGGCGACGAGTTCAAGGGTTACGTGTTCAAAATCACCGGTGGAAACGACAAGCAGGG